>JAEQBH010006599.1:0-193551 GCA_016808115.1 Tetrastigma voinierianum | reverse complement strand
GAGTAATGTATTTACAGTCTTATGTAAAAGTATGGAACCAGATGAATAACGAATAAAATGGAGGATGACATGTTAAATCACTCCAATTTGAATCCTATTCTTCACACAGATGATTGCATGTATTCACAATTGTACAGTACCTGATGTATCATGTAATAAAAAGCAAAGAAGGGTATGGAAGAATCATCACATATATTTGGAGTAATACGTCGAAAAAAATAATCGACAAGAAAGATATTATCTTAACTAATAAGAGAATTACCTTAACCAATTACGAAAAGAATAACTACAAATATGTACAAGTAGCACTGCCGATTAAAGTAATATCTCTACTGAAGACAATTATTTTCTCGACACGCTTGAATATTTCCCATTTTTCATAAGTTTTACCTTTACCTTTATTTTCAAATGGGTAGCCTGATACGTACTTTTCTCTTTCTTAATTCCGTTTCTTCTTGTTAGTAGAGAAATGCCAAAAGGAATATGATTATGCTACAACAGTATGCATATTTTAACGTCATGGATGACGATGAAATTAATGTGATAGCTCCATTATGAGATGTAGCGATCAAGGCATAGTTGCATCATGATTAGTGGGTGGTGGAGCAGGCAGAGATGGATTCCCATAAAAGGCACTTCTGGTGCAGTCAATAGAATAGTTTAAAGTTATTGTTTTTGACATGGGTTGTGTAGGAGGTCTATATCATTTTAATCTTCTTTTAGTGTCTGAGTAATGTGTTGGGTCATGTTGGTTTTGTCAAAAGGACCTAGAATGATATCATTTAGTGAAAAGTTTTGATGCTATGAATCAAAGGCATAACGACATTTAGTTCTCTCACCTAGGCAGCAGTACCATGAACTGTTTTAGGAAGATAACAAAGACTTAAAAGTTGATGTGGTCACTCTAAAAATCTCCTACTCAGGGAACACTACAGCTGTGATGAAGTACAAGGTGTACAGAAACAGCAGGTTTGTAGTTTGATTTTTTTTGTAAGCACAAAGGAAAATCGACTACTAAAAATCTCATATACAATACCCAATAGTATACAAATTTAATGGTTAGGAAACTACGTCTATGGTTAAACAATCCAAGACCCACTGCCTAGATGACCCTCGAGCCGATTCCTATTTTGGTTGGCTCTTTCTTACTTCCATGGTATGTGATTTATCAAATGAGCACCAGGTAAATCAGATTTCAAGACCGTACTCCACCATTATGTGACTCGGGAAACTCCGAACATGCACAAAGAATACAATCCATTTGGATTAAAAGGCTATATCAACTATACAGAAAGAGAAGAAAGAAAGTTTGGCAAGCAGTTTCTTCTTGCTTGTTTTGGACAGTGTGAAAGGCTAGAAATAGAATTATCTTCAAGGAAGATTTTTTGTCTATACAGAAACTAAAATATTTGTTTCTTCTTTTGCTTTGGTCAAAGACTGTTGTCAATAGAGAATGGTCATTCGACCTTAGTTGAGTTTATTGATTGGGTGATGTGTTTACTGAGGAGTTGCTTTGTATAGAGGGTTTTTTTGTGGAGGGGTGAGTTTCTTCTTGCTTGTATTCGTTCTTGGGTGCAATTTTTGCGCCTTCTCCTAATACACTTATTTTTACTTATAAAAAAAAAAAGGATATATCACCTATACAAAACTCACCTATCTTAAATGCTTCCTGGTTCCTTTGCCCCTACCCCTCATGCCATTGACTGGAGCTATCAGCCGTTTATGGTCAGAGTTTCCGCCTTTCTTTCTACCATCACATTATGTATCATTATGTCTCAAAAAAGGCCTAGACATTTTCCTAATCCTCATGAAAGTTCAGGATGCCTATGGGCAATCCAATGTGATTCTTCATATCTTCAGAAAAAAAAAGGCCAAGACATTTTCCTAATCCTCATGAAAGTTCAGGATACCCATATGCACAATACAATGTGATTCTTCACTGGGTAACATCTATAGTGAAATCTCAAGCAACACTCATTCTTGCAATGTCAATCATATTGAACTATCAATATCCAAAATACAAGAGAGTTTTTAACACAGGTTGAATCAAATTGGGAAGAACAAACAAATTTCTCATCTTAGGTACTAACATCCAAGTAATATTGATAATCAATCCCTCCCCTGTTCCTATGTTTTGGGATGACTTGTTTTTTTGCCAAAGCATCTAGAAAAGCATGTCCTAACACCAAGGAGATATAAAAGTAGTGTAAGGTTTTAGATCATCAGTATAACATAAAAACAAATGACATTCCCAGATTCCTTCATTAAGAATGAAGCACACACTCTGTCCACCCATCTAGCTGAGTTCATTCTGGTGGTTCAGAGTTTGGTATTGGAATTTTATGCTTCTCTCGGTTGTACTGGTCTGTTTTTTCTTTATTTACTTTTTCTCTTCTATTCTTTTTGTGCTTCTTGATTCAGCGATGTAATGGAAACCCTGTTTCTGAAAAGAAATTTAGAAAATAAAAGAAAACCCACAACATATTGGAAAATGAAAAAGGAGAAGAATTGGCGGGGAATCATAGCTGCAAAGATGGGCAAAAGTTTTAATTGCGCTGTCTTGCTACTAATAAAAAAGAAATCATATTAAGGAATGAGAAGCCCTGAGAATATTAGGGTGTAATGTTGCATAAACTAAATGGCACAATTGTATTATTCATCACGTCTGATTTCAGACGAGCAATTTAGTGGATTCTTAGCATTAATCCGCAATCAGTTTCTGTTGTTTTATTTCCAGGAGAAAATAGAGACTCTAATGAATGGTATTATTGAAACGCCTAACTTTTTTCAGGCCCTTAACAATGGAAATTTCCCGTGATGAATTCGTTTTCCTTTCAATCAAACAACAATCAGAGACAAGAAAGGTAAGGGAAGTCTATTGGGGCAAAAATCAATAAATATCAATTTATAAAATAAATTGAAAAAATAAAACCTTAGCTGAAAGGAGATCATCTCACTGCTACGTAGAAAACGAAGAACTGGCAGCATCTCTCAATCGCAATCTCGCACCATCTTCTCCATCCACGAACAAATCCTCAGTTATCCTCACAACACTGTGTGCCAAAACCACCACCACTCCAATCAACAGCGACACCAGAATGTTAACCGTAACATCCGTCAAAAACAGCAGAACGATGGTGACCACTGCCAGAACAGCCATCACCCAGCGATCGTCGATCGATCGCCCGAGGATCACGACAGGTCCGTCGCGGAGGAAGTAAAGGAAGAGCCAGGCGGCCATTGTGGCGACGAAGACGATGAGGGAGATTGGGTGCCAGAGCAAGCTGAGGAAGAGGATGAAGAGAATTATAATGACGTAGTTCATGCGAAAATAGGCGGCGTTGGTTCTGACTCTTTGAAATGCTTCGGCGAAGCTGGCCGGAACGGAGAGCGACCGGAGTTGGACCATTTCCTTCCATGACCGGAGCGTGCCCAGCCCATCTGATCCGTCTGACGCAAAGGAAATATACCCTAGGCTTAAGGATACCGGCGTCCCCGTCGGAATGGTTCCGTACGTCGTCATTTTTCAACGATTTGCCGGAAAATACATCGGAGAGAAAAATCGATGAAAAAGCAGAATGGAATAACCCAAGGGGTTGAATCACCCTGCAATTCTTCTGACAACGACAAAAAAGATTTATAAAAATGCCAATGAGGAGAGCACATTTTAAATTACTTTATATTAATAAAAGTCATTAAGTATTACAACCATCCGATGTCGTCCAGCGGTTAGATATCTGGCTTTCACCAGGGAGACCCGGGCCTCATTCCCCGGCATCGGAATTTCTTTAAATGATTTATTTTATATATGTTTTCAATTTTCTTATGTCCAATCCAATTAAACTTATACATCGGAGTATTTGATATTAGACCAATTTTTCAATATTAAATTCTATTAATGTAATTCATTGTTTTTATATCAAGATCAAATTAATTATAAACATATTCAATATATTTTTAACATACAAATATCAGTTGGCTCCTATTAGTTTTAATAAATCTAAGACCCAACATAATCTTAAATTAGCTTTTAAAAGTTCAAAACAAACTCAAATCTGAAAGTGATTTTGGCAACTAGAAATTGTGAATGCCTAAGATGGAAAAACCAATCCATGAATAAAAAAATCCAACTATTTGATAAAACATGTTTGTATGCGTATAAGTTTTATATATCAATTATGTAACCATTGGGTACAACCGTTATGTAATCTTAGTACAACCATCATTTAATCTGGGTACAACCTATGTAAACCTTAGACACAAAATAAGACTCTCACTTGCAACCTTCTTTATCAAATATATGAACTTCTTTATCAAATAAGATTATTTGATCATCATTTTTCAAATAGTTTGAAATTGATATCCCATAAAAGAGTTTTCCCTAAAATTAATAATATCGGATTGGTTCAATTTTTTTTACTAAAAAATGGACATAACTCATCTTATTTACGCCCTTATTGAACATGTCCCTCATTTACAAATCATCAAACTGTTTCCATTCAAAAAAGAAAAAAGAAAAAGAGGGAGAAGATCGGAAGAAACTCCAACAGAGGTCTGCAGCTGGGGTTGATTATGGAGTAGACTGTGTGGGTCGGGTGAGGGCTTCTCCCCTCACTACTCTCCAAGGTCCCCTATAGAACGTTGGCATCATCAGAGGCACTTCTTCCCCCGGGTGTTCTTCCCAGTACTTTTCCTGTTCATTATCATCAACCACATTCATTAAGTTCTCTCTGTAAAAAAAATGATTTAACATTTCGATGATCCGTCTTAATGAAAGATGATCAGACTTGAAAATAAAATTTCAAGTTTTCTGTATTATCCGTCACAGTTCAATCTTTTGAATCAAAACTACAATACTTCAACATATTTGAGTTCAAAATACTGACTGATAAAGCTGAGTAACACCTAACATGTGTGTGCATTTTCCCATCTCTATGCCCCTTTTTTCCCATCTATTTCTCTTTATTGAGAATGACCCGGAAAAAACTAGCTGTGATTTATTGAGAAATATTTGACATACAGGAGGCAAGCTTTCAATCCTTTAAGGGAACTGTCTACCTTTCAGAGGATTGAGCAGGTAGAGATATAGAAGAACATTTGACGGGGAGGATATGGCTGCTAAGAAGCTTATTATCTTTTTTGGATTCCTAGCAATCTACTTATCCTAGTGAAAATTTACTGGACTTTGTTGACATAACAACATCATACAGATTAGGGTTTTGTTTTTGTTTTTCTCGATTATGTATACTTAACATGGACAGAGTTACACCAATTTCTTTAACGGAACTTGGTAAACAAAAAGAAAACCACAATGTTTAGAAAGCTCTCCGACCAGCTTGCAAACTGCTACTACTAGGAACTGTAACTCAATATTCTTAAAGATAGGTTCACAAAACCTCTTGCTTCATCGTGCTATTGCTCCGGGTTTCATATACGTATACAACTAACTTGATCTCTGAAAAAGGTGCTTTATATGCATGTGCTACAAGTTAACACTCGATAAGAAGGACTTCAGTTATATTTTTCCTTCTAATCATCCTACATGAGGCTGTTCTTGCAATATTTCATCTTGAAGTTGCAATTTACTTGACAGTTTCTGGATGTTAACTCTACTATTGAACCACATCACATTTTATCGTTGCAGAAAGCATATTGCATTATGACAGAAACATCCCTCACTTTGATAAATGTTCCACCATGGATGAAATGGTTTTAGTGACGACTTGTCATTGGATATAACCCTTTCAGTATGAAGGGTTATCAACTTAAACATGGATGTTTTTGTTTGGAAATCATGTTTGGGCTACTGGATTCACGTTCTTAATATTTCTTATTAGGGGTAGTACAAGATCAATTCGGGAACACATTCAAATTCCCATTCTTACCCAAAACCAACCAACAAATTCAACCCCAACATATAAACCTACAAACACTAAGACTACGGAATGTTCTAATGAATTATGGCAATACCAGGTATATAAGCAGTGATTTTAAATCCAAAAACCCCAATGGATTTCTAAGTTCAAGCTTAAACCCTAGTTACCAATTAAACAATCAATCCCCCAAATTAAAAGATAGCCGAAATCCCAACCAAAACCAATCTGTATTCTCACTAAATCGAATCTAAGCATTAAAAAAAAAACCCTAAATTGAATCGCTTATGTTTGGAATTGAATTGAAATGCAATAGAAAAAGGGAAAGTGAAAAGAGGAATAAAAAACCTTGTGGAGTTGCTCAGTGATGGCAGCAATCGATTACTCCAGTATAGAAGGCAGCAATATAGATGGGAGACGAGAGGGGTGAATGACTTAGGTCGCCTGAAGGGATCGATCTGTCCCAGAGTATGTTCTTTCCCACTTTTGTAAGCATAATCGGCGTACTTCCCTAACACATAACCTCGAAATTGTTCTCCCACATTTCTGTTCCTGATCGGCGGGCACCACCGGTGAAAGTTTACGGTTTAAGAATTGAGAGGGGTGAAGCAGATAAGACAGTCACCGAAGGTAAGAGTAGACTTGGGCCTTCAATGAACATATTTTACTTTATTTTTGCCTCTCTTTTCTTTCTTTTTTTTCCTCAAAAAGTTGTTTTTTTTTAATAAATTATCTCAAAAAGTTTATCGCTTGATTATGGGAAGAAATAATTGCATTAAGGTTTTAACATAATTATTAGTTTTTGCTTTTCATGCTTAGCTCACGTGTTTATGATGAATCTTAATAGAAACTAGTGATAATATTACCTAACTCATGTGATAAAGCATTTAATATTTCAAAAAGGTATGATACATGAAAGAGACGTTCTGGATTCGAGTCTCAATAAAAATAATTTACTATATTATACCTAAAGTGCTTATCTGTAAAAAAAAAAAACACATAATTATTAGTTTGTTTATGAGTGATAATTAGCTTAAGAGTCCATTTGACGATTACCAAGAAGTATTTAAAAAGTATTTTAATTTTAGTAAAAAAGGTTAGGTGTTTGCAAAATTTATAAAATAAAATCCAAAAATCGCTTGCTATGTTTTTTGAAGAAACACATTATAGATGATCGTTTAAAAAACCTTTTTTTTTGGAAAAAAAACACTCAGAACGAAATTATTGCCAAATGAGCTCTAAAACAATGATCATCAAAATTATATTTATAAGTTATGAATTGGCCATGATACATTCCTATTCATAAATGTTTTTTTCCTCACCATAAGAAGCCCAGCCCGATATAATTTTTTGGCATAGTGAGGAAAGAAAAAAAAGATATTTAGTTTAGCGTTTTAGAAAATATATGTATATAAAAAATGCTTTTTATATTTCATAAAAGCACTTTTAAGGCATAAGTCCCGTCTTAATGGCACACATCCATGGTAACTGTTGTTTTTTCACTTGTCCTCAAATACAAGTAAAAGCCAGGGGCCCTGATATTCTTGAGAAGTCTATTATCTGATAGAAGGCGAGAAGATGATAATTATGCATAACTCATGTGAAAAAGTGCTTACCGTTTTAAACAGACAAGATATGCAGAAAGGAAGGGCCCCGGATTCGAGTCCCATTAAGGACAATTTACTATATTATAACTAAAACATTAACTGTTTAAAAAAAAAAAGAAAAAAAGGAAGGCGAAGAGATGGGGAGGGGACAAGAATGGCAAAAGAATGGTGCAGCTTGTGCTTAGCATTGTTTCAGAAATAGAGAGATTTACAGGGATAAGAGTAAATAGCTCCCACAATAGAAGGGCAACAAACATGGGAATACACATTGCTTGCTAATAAATGACTGACTTGAGTGTCCTACCATTCAATAAGACCCTTTTTTTTTTGTTTTTCTTTCTGGGTTTGTGTTTTGGAGGTTAGAAGGATTCAAGGCTGAGGTCTCCAACTCCCCTTGGCGGACCGATGCTGCACCGAGCTGTGTTGTGTGTTTGGATGGCATCCTTTATTTTCTGAAACTGCAAATGATTTCAACATAAAAATTCAGTATGTTAACTACCAATAATATAGAGCATGTCAGTTATTCAAAATGTTTATGTTTGCGTTTGTGTGTAAATCAAAAGAGTAAAATAGATTTCATCATATGTCACCAGCATGACATACAGAGATATACATCCATTAAATGATGTGCAGGCCAGTTTTTTTTAATGATCTTCTACTTCTTCTTTGAATTTCTTCTTGAAATCAGGTTTAACTCTGTCTTGTTCATGCTACTGAACTTATCATCGTTCCAGCAGTTAAACTTTCGCTTAATCTTAATCTACTTGTTTTGCGGCTTTTCCCAGGTTTTTTTTTATTCATCTGGCCCCCCTATAGAGGGCTCAGAAATAAAAAGTAAAAACCCTTTTTACTCCTTGATGCATTCCAATTCTTTTATGGGTAAACCTCAGATTGTAGCTAAGATGAAAAGGGCAAGAATGAGAAAGAAAAAAGACTGCAAATAAATGACTAAGAACATGAATATTGCAAGGCAAAGCAGTTATAAGAAGGCGCCGGCTTTAAAGTTTTATGTTGTTATGGGGTGTTAAAAACCAAAAAAAAAATTATAATGCTGACACCCAAAAAAATCAAATTATAATGTGATAACTTATGAATTATGCAATTTTTTTCTTGTATACTATTAGTTTATTATAAAGCTGATACCCCAAATATTAAATCCTGGATCCGTCCTTGCTCACAGGGCTTAGGCTTCTTATGCAAAATAGTCAAGGACTCAAGGGTGTGCTTTTTCACCTTTTTATGCCTCACCATTCACCATGACAAGGTGCACACATCGCAAATATCCTTCTCCATCTTGTTCTAATGAACCTTGAAGCAAATATCCTTCTCCATCTTGTTCTAATGAACCTTGAAGCGACTAATCGTATTTCTTAGA
Source organism: Tetrastigma voinierianum (assembly GCA_016808115.1). NCBI lineage: Eukaryota > Viridiplantae > Streptophyta > Magnoliopsida > Vitales > Vitaceae > Tetrastigma > Tetrastigma voinierianum. The sequence continues at coordinate 184,696 of JAEQBH010006599.1, read as the reverse complement.
TAACCATTCTGTCTTATCCCATTTGTTTTAAAATCAAAAGACTACATGATTAAACCTAGCTTAATAGAGTAAACACCTAATTCATCTTCTAAAACACTAACAGTAGGATAAAAAATTGTCTCCTACCCTTTTCTTTTCAGCAAGCAAATAGAGAATTAGTATTTCCCGGTTCCATAATCATGTTAAAACAGGTGATTGCGTATATCCAAATGGAAAAAGAGAGAAGAGAGTTATATAAGTTGATTGATTTACCTTAGCAAGTGAACATGAAAAGGATTCCAGCTGCCCATCGGCTCCACGGTAGAAATGGAAGTAAGGAAGCACCTTTACATTCAAGTTTTTGCACATTGGCTTGTTCTCATCAAAATTGACTTTTAGAAACAAGATTTCAGGATGATCTTCAGCAGTTCTGCAGAGCTGACAGATAGATTACAATAATATATCAGGGCACAATCATCTTAGAGCTCTAAAGTAATTTTGAGAAACATGATAACAAATTAAGGAAAATTTGATTTCTTAAGGGAATAATTCAAAGTTTGTATGGATCAAACCAATTCATTGGCATAGCTTTTAAAATAAAAGTGCCAACTGGAATATGTAAGCTGCTGAAAAACTAAGATTTATCTTCATTGACCAAAATTCTATAATGCTCTAATTTTAGCTTAGTGAAAATGCATTTATTTCAAATCCAATGCAAAAACAAAAATGAACTAGGACTGATTTCAATGGACATTTAATTACTCCACACACAGCCATTGTACTTATCTTCTATTCCTGCATTCTACCATAAAGTTCAAGTCACCTAACATTCCTCTCTATAACATTTTTGGCACTCCCAATTGAAGTAGAAAAGGAAAAACATTGAATAGTTTTATATAATAATTTCTCTAGAACCAATCTTGGAATCTCTCAAAAGGTGAGAACAGGCTAGGTTTATTAAGAATCAAGTTTTAAGAGCATATTTCCATCAATGGAGGATGATGTGAATACAAAATAAAAAGTTCAAATTACCTTGGGAAATAATGCCCGGCATGAAGCACACCAAGTTCCATAAAATTCAACAATAACCAGTTTATCTCCAGCCTGACTCAAAGCATCCAAGAATTCTTGTGTAGAATGAATGTCAATCATATTTGGTCCTGCATTTTTTTCCCACCATTTTGCTGCTCTCGGTTTCAGCAACTGCTGCGTTTACCTGGAAGCAAAGCAACAGACAAGCAAAAAGATCTCATTAGCATACCCCTGTGTGTGTAGAATTGAGTGCACTTCAATGTGAAGTAGGTTATCTTTATCAAACTGAAAATATATGGAGTGCAACCATCAATAAGAAGCATGCCCCCATATTATCTAAAAATTAAAGGAAGAGAGAGTTAAAATAAGGAAATGAAAGATAAATTAAGGCTCTGTTTGGGACCTAGAAAGAACTAAGGAAAGAAAATTTAGAGGAAAAGTGGAAGGAAAGAAAATTTAGAGGAAAAGGGATGGAAAGAAAATTTAGAGGAAAATAAAAATAGGTCTAAACTTAATAAATTAACTTGTGTTTAGACTCACACTTATTTTATTTGTTTCTCTCTATTAACTTAATAAATAGGACTAAGAAATTTAAAAATATGTAAAATTTTGAGGTATTTTGATTATATTTGATTTTCTTTTATTTTTTTCCAAACATGAGAAAATAATTGCTTGAGAAACATGAGAAAATCACTTTCCTTAATATTTTTTTTCTTTCCCTAGTAATTTCCAGGTTCCAAACAGAGCCTAAGTGATATACTTGCATTTCTGAACCAAGACTCTGGATTAAAGCTCCCTTTCTCCAGCAAGCATTAACAGAGCCTCAGTCCTAACTACTTGGGGCTTCTGTAATAAAGCTCCTTCTTAAGTTACTATTTATTCTGAAAAAAAAAGATGTTTGATTCTATTTTTTGAGTAGTAATGTATCTATAATGGTTCTATGTCCAATATCACACCAGGTTGGAACATCACATCAACTGGTGATGTGAAAATAACTTTCCCAATATAAACACAAGAAAAAAGGTTGTGAGGTAAGATTCATTTTTCCCAGGAAAAAGGTGTGCCTCAGAGATTCTTTTCATAGATTTGATCCTACTGTTGTTGGGGGAATTTATCTTTCTTATGTTAATCATGTTGGTGAATTAGAAAAAGAAGCACTGCCAAGTTGGATATGGTGATGTAGAACGGTTAAGTCTCCAAGGTGAAGAGGTCATAGCCGTGGGTTCAATCCTACTGACATAATATTTTCACCTACTCAAGTAAACCAACTTTACCAAATCACAACGATATGCCAGGAAGTGTTAACCTAGGCAACAAGGTGCAGATGGGTCAAAATTTGAGGAAATCAAGTTACAAAGAAGATGGAACGAGCAGTCCCCTTGACAAATCCTGAGAATTATAATGTGGTACAAATCAGGGTAATAGATTGAATTGTCTTTTTCATGGGAAAAAGGAAATAATGAGGAAATCAGTAGTGTGAAGAAAGTGATTTCAAAGTGAAATAATTAATGAAAGAAGAAAAACAGGAAAAAAATTATCTTGTGCTAGTAAAATTACTAGATTTCAAGTGCTTGATGTGTCATCGTGAAATGGTCATCTCAAAAAATTTGGTCAAGGTCTTAGTCTTACAAGTTATTCTTTACATATAGGGCAACAAGGAGGAAAGAAAACAACCAAAGGGATTTTAAGAGGAAAATATGATCCTATTTAAGGAAGCTTTTTCCCACTTGAGAGGACATGTATGTCGGTATCCATCAAACTCAACATATTAAAGAATTATATTGTTTAGGCATGTCTGCGTCGGTTTTACTCACGAGATTATAATTTGGGTCTCTGAGCTATATCCAAGTTAAACGCAGACATATTAGTAAAAAAGAAGTACTCTATGATCTAAAAGCCTGTTTGGTGACAACTGCTATTTCTCATTTTTCTAGTTCTTGAAGCTTCTATTGCTATTACTTAGTGATATCTGATTTGTCAAAATTCCCTATTTTGACTTTCGTTACCCAGCAGATTCGCTAAAATTTGTGTTCTAGAATTGTTAACGGTACCGTTATCTTCATTTTTTTCTAATTTTGAAAAGAAAACATGTTTCTAGAAAAGCATCCAAAGAGTGAGTTGTGTATCTGTAAACATTAAAAATTATGTTTTTGTCGTATACTTGAGACCAGGAAACAAATGCCAAAAAGAGACTCAGAGAACTCAGATTGAGCTCAAACACCTGATTATGACATAAGGCAGCACACAATTTCAATCAATAACTGCCCTTTGTCGATTTAATTGACAAAGTAGGTTCTGCATTGACCACTTGAGCCAATTTTGTAGAATCTTTTCAGTGTCATCCAAAAAGGAGCAGATCAAAATTTTAACAACATACCATCCAAACTTCTGAAAATTCAACAGTTATGAATGCTTCTGCCTGTAAATGGAAACCAGAAAGTTGATTCTAAGTTATAGTTGTCTGACACCATATTCTTGTTAAAGTTCTGAAAACCCTAAATTTAGTATACAAATGTGGAACTAAACCCTTCAATTTTCTTAATTTTATCAGGCAAACAAAGAAGGCCTGAGAACTAGCACCAACTCATTCAAATCCAACAAACCCTTTATCGAACAGCAGGTCGATAACAAAAACAAATCTCCAGAAATTCATCGAATACTCAACCAAAAACACCCAAAAAAAAATGCCCAATTGCGTCGAAGTACTGCATAATCAAACAATTCAACCAAACGGATCCTCCAAATTTCACTCAGAACTACATAGAAAGGGGAAAATTACCTTAAAGGAAGGCAGCCTCTTCCTAGGTCTGAAGGCAAGGCGAGCAACATCCCAATTTGCAACAGAATAAATAATTTTGTTCAGTTTTTGAGCGGGAGCAAGACTCGGCTGGAGAAACTCAAAGACGAGGGAAAGGAGGAGGTTAACAGAGAAGAAGACACTCTAATAACATCAGCCATTGAAGAAAGAGAGAAAAATGTACAGTTTCCGTTCAAAATTAAAATTATATAATATATATAGGCGTGGGCCTCAGGGAGGAGGAATTTATGGAAAATCTGGGGTTTATTTGTTTATGATCTGATACAATTACAAGATTTTTTCTTTCTTTCTTTCTTCTTGCAGTGGGGATGTTAATTGTTAAGGTCGCGTGTGGACCAGATCGTACAGAGCGCAAGGTTGGTGGGAGTGACTTTTCTGAGTTCAACAAGGAATATTTTGGTCAAACTCATGTTTACAAAAGCAAATTGTAATTTGTAAGTAAAAATGATATATTTTTTAAATCGAGTTTTTTTTTTTATAAGTAATCGTTAACTGAAAAGAGATTAGAATGGGTCAAACATTTATTTGGTTTTTTTTTTTTTTATTCCATTTATTCATTTAGCATTTCAATTAGAGAGTGATAAGTCCTATGACACACGCTATATCACAACGCTTATCGAAATAAATTACGCTCGATCGAATACGCACGATTCTGACCTAACCGCCATGCGATTCAACCCGAATGCATTAAATGATGGGCTGCACGAAAACTCAAACGACCACATCGGAAAAAGGCAAACGAGCCACTTCTGACAACCGCCCTCGTGCATGAAGATAAAGAGAACGATTGCTTAAACGAAGATTTCACCTAAAAAGACTTCATGAGGACCTAGATGAGATTGGAGATCAACCGGGGCAGAACAGTTGATACAACGTCATACAGGAGTCTATAGTCATAATTACCCACGAACACGTCATTTGGAGCCAACTCCACTGTAGCACTCAAGTGCAACATGGGAGCCTACCAACCACCTACCTATACTCGAGTGTTGTACGGATTGCCACCTAACGATCTCCAACTCCGATCGGTACAATCTGACACATGGCTGCCAGAATGACCTATAAAAGGGGTATTCATCACACCAATGGGGGGATCGAAAACTTATTAACTAAGAGAAAGAGGCTCTGACAAGATTGGTCAAAGACTCCATTCCCTTTCATTGTGGAAGAAAAAAAACCCTTTCATTGGTGCCGTCTATAGGAAGCATTCCCCCCATCCTCGCGATTTAGCTACAATTCACCAGTTCAGGAAGTCAACCAGTTAATGGGAGATCTACCCTCCGATTCAAAAACCTCAACGAACCAGCGCCTGAGGCAACTAGAGAGGCGGCTGAAGGAGCAGCAAGACTCCCACCAACAACAACAGCCGCCTTCCTGGGCTGAACAACACTTCTTTGCGCAAAGAGAATGTCGCCCTGCGAAACGCCGCCCCAACCTTACCTCGCCCGAACAACACCACCCATCGTGGATGACCACTGACCACAGCCCTATGCGCTCCGAAATTAAGGACAACTACTCCCACCTGCAGTCCGAGTCCACTTTAATAACCACTTCACCCAAACGCCACCCATGGTGGCATAGGGGGCTCCCATCGGGGGAACGGACGCCTTCACCTCAAAGGAACTTAGACACCGCGTTGCAGGCATTAAACAACATCTCAGCGTCACCGTTTGTTCATGCTATCCTCAACCAGGAGGCTCCATCACATTTCACGTTGCCAAAATTTCAAATGTATGATGGGCTGTAGGACCCCTTTAACCATTTGATGTATTATCAACAGATCATGACACTCCAAACAGGGAACGATGCCCTCTTGTGCAAGGTATTCCTTTCCAGCCTAGCGGGCCCAGCCCTATCGTGGTTTCATCGCCCGAACTCAATAACATCCTTCCATTGACTATCCGAGAAGTTCGTCTCCCAATACATGTGCTCAATGCGGTAAAGTGTCACCAGTTTGTTCCACGTTCGGATGGGGAGGTTCGAGACCATCAGAGACTTCATGAAGCGACCAAGTTCGCCTACCATACTGATTCTAAGTGGAGCCCAAACACCGTGTCAGAAATACAAACGTGCTATTTACCCAAACACATAGTTCTTCGACTCTCTTTCTCTGCATCCTCCGAACTCGATTGATGAATTGTTTCAGAGAGGCAATCAGTACGCCATGCTTGAGGACAATGTTATAGTAGCGACTAAGAGAACGGTAGCTAGCGCCTTCGAATTGCGGAGCTACTCAAGGGGCAAAGGGAAGAGGAGCCGCAACGAACAAGATGACAGCGAACAGGATGAGAGGAGCAAGCCCGAGGCAGGGTCCCTTAACCTTAGTGTAAGTCGCAAGGAGGGAGGCGATCTAGATGACCGCCTCACCGAGAATGCAAAGTTATTGCGCCCCAACTAGTAACGTGTCAAAGAATTAAACCTAAGCATCAAGCAATATAAAACTAATCAATATTAATTTATACCGAGCTCAAGAACTTGTGCCGAGCTCCATGAGACGAACTACTTGATGCGTCGAGCCCAAAAGCTTGTGCCGAGCTCCCGAGACGAATTCCTTGAGATGACTATGTTTCCATGAAACGAACTCCTTGAGATAATTGTATGTCCATGAGACGAACTCCTTGAGACGATTCTACCTTTGAGTAGTACCTCCTTGAGATGTCCTCCATGAGATGAACCCAAGACTGGCAAAATTTCGAGATGTTCTCCATGAGATGAGCCCTGTACTCGAGCAACCTCCTTGAGAAGTCCTCCACGAGATGAGCCCAGTACTCGGGCAACTCCCTCGAGATTTTCTCCATGAGATGAGCCCTGTACTCGGGCGACCTCCTTGAGATTTCCTCCATGAGATGAGCCTAGTACTGGGCAAAATTCGAGATGTTCTCCATGAGATGAGCCATGTACTCGAGCGACCTCCTTGAGAAGTCCTCCATGAGATGAGCCTAGTACTTAGGCAGCTCCCTTGAGATGTTCTCCATGAGATGAGCCCAGTACTCTGCACCTTCGAGATGATCCGCTTAGTACTTAGGGCGACTCCACGAGGTGTTCTCCATGAGTTGAGCTCAAGACTGCGACCTCCTGAGATGCTCCCTCCATGAGGTGAGCTGCCAGACTAAGCCGAACTCCTTGAGATGTTCTCCATGAGGTGAGCCCTTTACTCGGGCGACCTCCTTGAGATGGTCTCCATGAGATGAGTTTAGTACTCAGGTGGCCTCCTTGAGATGATCTCCATAGGATGAGCCCAATACTCGGGCAACCTCCTCGAGATATTCTCCATGAGATGAGCCCAGTACTAGAGCGACCTCCTTGAGATGAGCCTAGTACTCGAGCGACCTCCTTGAGATGAGCCTAGTACTCGAGTGACCTCCTTGAGATGAGCCCAGTACTCGAGCGGCCTCCTTGAGATGATCTCTATAGGATGAGCCTAGTTCTCAGGCAGCTCCCTTGAGATGCTCTACTTCTCCATGAGACAAGCCTAGTACTCGGGTGGCCTCTTTGAGTTGGTCTCCATGAGATGAGCCCTGTACTTGGATGGCCTCCTTGAGATGGTCTCCATGAGATGAGCCCTGTACTTGGGCAACCTCCTTGAGATGATCTTGATAGGATGAGCTTAGTACTCAGGCAGTGTAAGTCCCTCCAAGCCTCCCTAAGATGTTCTCAAGGAGATATCGCGCACCTAGCCCTTGGGCCTCAGACGGCTAAAGAGTTTAGTGTCATTCCAACTCCAATGGCTTGAAACGACACTAGGGGGGCTAGTGGAGTGGGATAAGTCCCAGGACACGTGTCATACAATTAGCGTTTATGGGGAGCTAGGCCCATGCCCAATTAAGTAAGCATGATCTAGACCTAAACTAGTTACAAGCAGAGAAGGATAGAAGGGGGATGACAACTCAAAATGACCACCTCAGGAAAAGGCAAGCGAGCTACCTCAGACAACCAACTTGAGCTACCTCGGACAACCAACTCGAGCATGAGGATGAAGAGAATGATGTGAAACAGAGGACTTCACCCAAAGCGCTTCGTGAAGACCTAGATGGGTTTGGAGATTAGCCAGGGCAGAACAGTTGATATGACGACATACAAGAGTTCGTAGTCATAATCACTCACAAAATGTCATTTGAAGCTAACTTCACTATAGCACCCTGGCATGGTTACGGAGCCCGCCAACCACCTACCTATACCTCGAAAGTGTCAGACGGATCGCTCACTCAACGATCTCCAACTCCCATCGGGTACAATCCGACACGTGGTCGCCAAAGCGACTCATAAAAGGTACTCATCACACCAATGGGGGGATCGAAAACTTATTAACTAAGGGAAAGAGGCTCTGACAGGATTGGTCAAAGACGCCATTCCCTTTCATTGTGGAAGAAAAAAAACCCTTTCAACAACCTTTGTAATATTTTTTTATAAGTACTTTTTTACATCTTTCTGGTGTCCTACCTAATCCTTAATTATTGGGGTTACCTTAAAATTTCCCTAAATTTGAGATGGAAATGCACTGTTTTATAAATGGATTTAACATAGTTTTTGACAAAAAAAAAAAAAAAAAAAGGAAGTATGTGGAAAAGAGATTTCAAAGATGCTTTAATGTGAATTTAACCACGCTTTCAATGTTCCTCCGTCTCATTCAAAATCCTAGTTCATTCCCTTCTTTCTTTTCATCCATGTTGAAAAGGAAGAGTGGTGTTTTGGTCTTTTTTGACTTTAAATCATCTCTCTCATCGTTTGTTCACTTAGATATGAGTTTTTTCTCTTAATAAAGTTAGCTTCTTTCAATTCGATATAAGTTTTCATCTCGACTTTCGTTAGCGCTTTTATCGTCGACTACATACAAGTAGTTATCAGATCAACGTGACGACTACCGACGAGCCCGTCATTTCGCTGGCACTATCTCGCATGACACACGCTTATACTTACGCAGTTTCATATCAAATCTACGCTCGTCAAGATGCCTCATCATCCTAATCTTATGATCGATTCACTCGATATTAACTCGAAGTTTACGCCATCTTCTTAACGCTTAGGGATTTTGGCTCTTGTGTTCAAATCTATATAAACATTAGGACTTTGGTTTATGTGTTCAAATCATCAAATGTATATATATATATACGTTCCCAATCAATAAATCAATGAAATTTCTCTTTGAAAACAAAAACATGTTTTCAACGTTCTTCTCAAAATTGGCTTTCCCAAAATTCTCACACCCACATTATTTTTTGTTGTTATGCCAATTTCTCACATCAACATTTATTTTTTTTGTTGTTGTTATGCTGATTTCTCACATCAACAACCCCGTTTTTTTTGTTTTTTTTTTGTTCATGCCTTTGTTCCAATGCAGTGGGAGGAGACAAGTGGTCATATTTTTGTTGTATTTTTTTTTTTTTGTTTCATTTTCATACATGTCCTTTTTCTGTGAGAAGAGAAGAAAAACACAATTACTCTTTTGATGCTGAGAATTCTGTCTTTCTGTCCAAAGGAAATGTTTCCCTTTTCAAAATTTTCCAAAATGTCAATGACCACAGTTCTTAAATGACAAAAAGTTTGAAACGTTAGACTATGTTGAAGCATTGCCAAACTTTTGATTTGATAATTGTTGTGAGATAAACTTCAAAGAAACATATTTCTGTTATTTTCAATTGGTTTTTGTTTTTATTTTTAAAAATAATTACATCATAAGATTCTTCTATAAAAACTGCTTTTGCCTTTATAAAACAGTTGAAAACATACAAAGAAAAAAGTTTGAAAACATTATACTACATTAAAAGAAAAGGAAAAAAAAAACTATTTTAGAAAACTGTTTTCAAAAACCAGTTTTTAGGAATTATTTTTGAAAATATTACCAGACGTGCCCTTGCTCTTTTAAGTCTTTTCTCAGTTTCATTAAATTAGAATGGGAGATTTGCCTCAAACTGATAGGAAGATGAACCATGTCACACCTATACAATTTATAATCGAGATTTAAAAAGTTGGCATTTCTACATTGCTTTGCTCCTATTTTTAAAAATTATTCTTTTGAAACAGATCAATATCTTGGCTGCTCAAAACTCAAGTTGCTTCACACGAATTTAATGTTTTTTGTAATCTTTTTGTTTTTAAGAAACAAATAAGAACGTGAACCAGACGAGTTCTTCCTGTTTTCTTACTATTCTTGCTGAAGATGTAAAAATAGCTTTTCAAAAATGTGAACCAATGTTAAGTCGGCTCGAATTATGTCCCAAGAGCAGAACAACTTCTAAGCAGGAACTGATGATCATTTCAGTCTCTGAATTCTTTCGTAGGACAAAACTATGTAAAACTTCTCATATGCAGAATAAAATCCAACTTCAGAAATGAAAACTTCAAAAAACATGTTGAAGAAGGCAACTTACTCCATGGGAGATGCAATCCTAATTTTAAGAATTCCAGAAATCTCTCTATAGTGCCATAGACAAGGAATGATAACAAAACCTCATGGACATAGATATGACTTACTTTGTTCTTGCTTTTTAAACTATTTTCTGCTCTCAAACAAAGCGAGAATCAAATAAAAACAAGTAAGAATACATTCGTTTGTGATTTATTTTGTTCTGAAAAACAAGAAGAACAAAGAAAACACTAAATTCAAAGAACAAGAACGATTTTTAGAAAACACAAAAATGATGTTTTCTATGTTTTCAAAATCAGGAACCAAACATGCCCATAATTTTTCCCATCCCTTAATCAATGCTGGATCTGAAATAGACGGATGATGCTATAACCTCCCTGAACATCTTCCATAAGAGTGACAGGGGAAATTCTAATTAGGCAAACTTAATGCCAAAGAAAAGTGGTAACAAACAACAGTTTCAACCGGTATCGAAAAGGGGGATGCTACAGATACAAAAATTGAAAATAGAAGTTCCAATTAGGTAGAACAAGAATTACGAAACCCCATTCCTGCAGTTTGGACAAACATTATCCCACTCAAAATTTCCCAACCAAGCAAAAAAGTCCGTTCCAAACTTTTCCCAGAACCTAAACAGAATCTAGCTCTGGGTCAGTCATACGCATTTAAAATCCCAAACAGAAAAGAATACTAACATGAGATAACTCATACTTAAAAATACCCTAAGTGCCCCATTGAGTCTTATCAAGCATGATAATATTTTACAGTTACAATTCAAATTCTGGGTTGGGATCTATTCTTACATGCATAGATCACAATATATGAACACAAGATACCATTATTAGTACAACTAGGCATGATCAATAATTGATCTTCAAGGCATTTGTGGCCTCGCAATACAGAGCATCGCAATAGATTCATCGTGTTCTTACTCAAGCAGCTGACATCATTCAGAAAATGCTTGTAATGTTGAATTTAGGGACTAGACAAAAGAATAGACTGTGGAAAGGATTGTAAAATTATTAGCAGCTCCTTGTATCTTGAGAATAGCGAACCAAGTTATATATCTGAACATTCTCAAAAGATGGGATTTTCCGGCCCCTAGCAAACTGTGGACCATGGCCAATGAAGATGGTTCTCATTGAGAAAAATGCATTGTCATATCCATGAGCACCTCCACATTCTTGCCTCTTCGAGCTCTTCTGCTCCACCTTAAATCCTTCGCTAACAATCCAATGATCGGAGGAATCTGATCATTTGTTACATAATGGAGCCGACCACAGGCAGCTCCTCCTTAAGAAACACCTCAAATTCCTTCCCATTGTTAAATTTTCCTGATTTCAATCCTTCATTCATTTTCGCAACAACGTCTGATGGAGAGACCTCGAGGCGGGGCAGATTTCTCTGCAAAGCAAAGGGGCATATGACTGAACCCAATCCCCTGGAATTTCAATCCAAGGTGATAAATCTTCAAGAAAGATCAGCTTTTTATCACAAGTACCAACCATTCCATGGTCACCCACCATGATTATAGTAACATCATCAAACACCCCTCTGTTTTCTAGACCTTGAATCAACCTTCCAATCATCCTATCAATTCTAGCAACAGCATCAGTGATTTCAGGATCATCAGGCCCAACCTGGTGACCTTGATGATCCGGGTCTTCAAAATACAGTGTCATAAAAACAGGAATTTCAATACTTGGAAGATCGAAATATCCCAAAACAGTATCAACCCGTTCCTCAAAAGGCACCGAACCATTATAATTCCTACAGAAATTTAAAGGACACTCCCAAGAACCCTTCTTTACCTCAGAACCAGGCCAGAAATAGGTAGCAGCTTTGAGCCCGTGGTTGACCACGGTTTCCTACAATGGTTCGTCTAACCACCACTTCGGCTCGTGACTTCATAGTGAAGATCTCTCCAGATTCCAGATCAGAAAACCTGTTGTTGATTATTCCGTGATAAGCTGGGTACAATCCAGTAACAATCGAGTAATGATTCGGGAAAGTTAAGGTCGGGAACACCGGAATCAGACCCTGTTCCGCCTCCGTCCCGTTCGCGATCAACCGGCCGATGTTGGGCATAGCGGTCTTGAACTGGTAGCCAAATCGGAACCCATCGGATGAAATCAGAAGAACCACCGGATGTGGAAGCTTGGATAACGGTCGTTCCGTGGAATCGTAGTGGGCGGTGGAGGGGGTCTGGGAACTGGCGGTGGAGAAGAAGAGGAAGGCGAAGGCGCTGGCGGCAGCTATAGAAATGCAGCTGATGAGGACAAGGGCGATGAAGACGATGGTGGTAGTGGGTTTCTGGGGAGGTCCAGAGGAAGAATCAGTGTTGAAGGAGAGCAGAGAAGTGGAGTGATTCGGCGGGTCGTCTTCTTGAACTGGAATCGGCGTCGGCTTCGTTGTATTCAAAATGGATAACGAATCCGAACCCATGTCTCTTGCAGATAGAAATTCTTCTTCACCTCAAAAGGGTTCCCAGATTTCAAAAATCTGCGATCTGGGTCGGCCTTCTCTTTCGATAATTAGAGATGATTGAGTGAAATTCAAGGGTTTAGGGTTGAGGTAGCAGCTACGGTCTGTGACATTGCTGTCCATAAGACTTCTGAAGATGGTGAAACAGAAGAGAGTCAAAACGTAGGCTGCTGCAGCGATCATTTTTCTCCACGTCATTTATCTATTAGATCTTTGATCCCATCCGACGGTGGTTATTGCAAGAATGGTCAGATCAACGGTGTATTATCATAGGATTTAAAAAGATGTTCTGTGATGATGACACGTACTCAAATTTCTCCAGTTGTAAATATGGCTGCATAATACTGTTGCAGAGGAATGAACCACCTTTAATAATAAATACTTTGCATTACTTTAAAGTAAAATCTAAAATCCTTAACATGTGCAATGTACGGAAAATTACCCCTCAAATCTAATTGTACTTTTGGAAATTAACTTTTTGGTAGGTTCAATTGGTTAAAGAAAAAGGAAAGAGATTTTCAAGTTGCTTGGTAATAATTTTATTTTATTTTTTTTAAAATTTGTTTCCAAATAATAATTTCGATAATTGTTGCAAGAAAAAGGTTTGAAAAACCATTTTAATTAATTATCCTTGGAAAATATTTTATATAATAGTTTTTCATATTCCAAATTATTTCTAAAAATACTTGAAAAATATTCATTTTTTTTTTAAATTAATCTAAAAATTTATGGGAAAAATTGCATTAAAAACCTTAAACTTTTAAGTTTTTTTACATATTAAATCTGAATTTTGATTTTTTTTAATTGTAAATGGAGATCATATTAGATTCGGATACAGATGGATTATTGAGACTTCATTTGTAATAAAAAATCAAAGTTAATAATTTTATGCTATTTCATGCATAATATGTGAAAATTTTGAAATTCGAGATTTTTTTTATGTTTATTCCCCAAAATTTATTTGTATATGAGTTTTTAAGCCTATATTTGGTTGTAGAAAATTTTGAAGAAAAAAAAAAGAGAGAGGTAGAAAATATAGAGGAAAAGTATAAGTTTTTTTTTTTTTTAACATCAGAGGAAAAGTATTAAAAACGAAAAAGACAAAAATAAATTTAAACTTAATAAAATATTTTATATACTTTGTTCAAAATCATTTTTAGTTATTTACTTAGGTGATGATTGTTTTTTTACTTTTAATGCTGATTATACTTTTTTAACTTAATACTTTAATAGCTGCAGACAGACAGCCATGTTTTTTAAAATTCACAGAATGGCATTTGGTTTACAACGTGACGCGATTGCTTTCGAAGCTCGCTCCCACTCATTCCCCTGAATTCTAATAAGCTCCTAGCTTAACCGTAATATAGCTTTTTAATGGCTGGCTATTTTCTTAAATCCAAGACGACCTGGGACGAGCTCAGTATCGTTAGCCTCTTTCGCTTCTCGATTTTATTTTAAAAATAATTCTTATTATTTTATTTTTATACTTCTTAATATAAATAATAATAAAATAATTATAATTCTTTAATAAACGTTTTATGTGGTTCATAATATTTTTATTTTTACGAAATATATTAATTCTTAATATAATAAAAATAAAAAGGCAAATATAAAATAATAAAAATAAAAATAAAAACAAAATCAAATATAACCACAGTGCCAGAATTTTCTATCCCCATTCGCCCTCGCGAATTTTTTAAACGGTATCGCGCTGGTAATCGAAAAATGAGTCGGGTTGGAATGTCACCCAAATTCCAAACCCTTTCATCATTCTAAGAATGAAATAGTTGGCAAATTCTCTCCTTATTTCAGACAATCGAAGCTTTATTTTCGCGAAAATAAATTTTTCTAAATAAAAAAAATCAAATATTTTCACTTTTTCTATTCATAACTCTTTAAAAAAAATTCAATAACGAGTATTAAAATTTTTAAAAAACAAACAGGTTAATACTGGAAAGCTCAAAAAACAAACAACCCCTTATTCTTTGTATTTTGAATTATATTTGTGGTCAAACAAATATATGAAAAACGTTCAAAACGTGATCTAAAGAAATTGCTTGAGTTATATTCGAGAATGACAATGGGGAGGGTGGGAGAGAGGTATATAATATAAAATTTTCAAAATATTATTTATATTTTCAGTTAGATAATGAAAATATCATAAATTAAAAACACATACTATTATTATTATTATTATTTCTAATTTTATTTAGGGAAACTTATAACAAAATAACAGTGGTAATAGAAAGGAATAACTGAAAACGTTTCTATTGACTTGGGTTCAAGCGCAAAACGGCGTCGTTGAGATACTCAGAGTAGGTGTGCTGTATTGGGGAGCCAGAAGCAGAAGCTCTGAAACAGTAGCAATGGCGTATCTGAGTATGGGAGAAGCGCACCGGAGAATCACAGAATATCTGAATCGCTTCTCTGACGTCGTTCTGAACCAGGACGGATCTTCTCTCAAGCAACTCCTCTCCGTCTCCTCCAACTCTCCTCTTCTTCTCTCCCTTGCCGACGCTCTCAACCTCTTCCACGACTACAATCGTCTTCTCAAGCAATCCGATCGTTTTTCTCAGATTTCCGAGATCGTCTCCCCACTCTTTCGCTCTATTCAGAATTTCAGACTCGGCAACTTGCTCGATTCCTACAACGCCTTCGAAAAAGCCGCCAAGTGCTTATCTTTCTGCAAAACCCTAATTTCTTCTTTATTTATTTTTTAAAACTCAGCGGTGATTTAATATGGATGTTGATGGTGAAATTGCAGTGCTTTCCTTCAGGAGTTTCCGGGAATTGGGAGTCGGCGTGGGCATTGGAGGCTTTGTATGTCATTGCTTACGAAATTAGGGTTCTTGCCGAGAGAGTAAGATCCATAGTCCTATGGCCCTTGTATAAAGAATCAGATTTCAACTCTTGTTTGATAATGTTGTAAATTGAGGAGAATTGTGTAATTGTGGAAAATGATCGAGAGTTGGCTCGTTGAAAGACGCCTGAGAAATTGAAGGGAGCTGGTTCATTCCTGATGAAAGTTTTTGGAGTGCTTGCAGTATGCATCTTTACCCATTCCTTTCTTCAATTGAATTTATTTTTGATGCTGCCCAGTTGTTCAATGTTTCACTAGACTTCCATAGACTTATGGGTTGCATGTGTAATTACAAATTTATTGCTTTGGTCTTGCTAACTGCTTTTGGCGGTAAACTTTGTAGGGAAAAGGCCCAAAACGCGTTGGAGCATTATATGTGACTTGCCAATTATTTAAAAGTTTACTTCAAGGTAATAATTTCCATTCTTTTGCTAGTTAATATTAATTCCCACTTCTCATATTTGAATATTTAAATATACACATTAGGCATTTTATATTCTTGTGGCCAATGCATCATACCAAAATCTAGAGATGCCGCAAATGATAAGACGGACTTTTTCTCAAATCATGAATTGTAAGAAATCTAAGCTCAATGGTGATTTTGCAGCTTGGTACAGTTCATCTTTGCCGAAGTGTGATAAGAAGCAATGAAAACCGCCTTCGAATATTTGATTTTGAGGAGTTTCAGTCAGAGATAAGGTAAAAATTGATTTTGAGATTACTAAAGATACAATTGATTTCTTTTTTCCAATGAACTCAGATTTGGACTACTGTATTTTTTCCCATATAGGAATTCACTCTCTCATGGTTTTCCACAGGTCACATACATGTATTATACTGGTCGCTTGGAAGTTTTTAATGAAAACTTTCCTTCTGTAAGTAGTTTGACATCTTAAGTGTATTTCTTTTGCTTTTCTAGACTTTGATTTGTAACTTAATTTGACCAATTCTCTATATTGTTGCATAAGAAATATAAGGAATTGTATTCTTATTTCATTTTATTTATTTGTTTCATGTGCACTATTGTCAAATCAGACACAGTTTACCAATTTCATGATAATAAAATGTATACTTCTGATTAAAATAAAAATTCTTCAAAACAGATTACAATTATGAATTTTGCTTGATGTTAATCTTGAACATGCAGACCCTAAAAAAGAAAACCTAACACACCCCAGTGTGTGCATCCTGAAAATCCCTGGTCACTGGAGCTGTGCAATTACTCAACTCCTCCTCAGACTCTGCACTCTAGCATCCTGATACTTTTTTATGCCCTCACTAGACGCCATCATGAAATTGGGCACAACAATTAACTTAGTGTTATATGATCCCATTGGCTACATCATATTGAGTTTACCCGATTCCTAGATTTGTTAATGCCTCTTAAAACAATGGAACAAAATTTTAAAGGTTCCTTTTTTGAGTATATTACTTAGCTATCTATTTTTTTTAATCTTTGCAGGCTGATCAAAAGTTATCTTATGCCTTAACACATTGCAATCCACGTCGTGAAGCTAATATAAGGTTTGTTTCAGTTATTCTTGCTGCATATCTTTTGCATCTGCATCCTAATGAAATGGCAATTTATAGTGGGTATGGTGGAGTAGATTTGGTTTGCTCTGTTGTGAGAAATGTGGGTAGGCTGATGATGACCAAGGGATATTATTCATCTGATATAAACCAGCATTATTTATGTTTGGTTAGCCAAACTTTTGTGAGTATTAAACTATTAATTAGTTAGTTGCCAACCTTAACCATTTTTTTTTTTAATGGATGATCCAGGCGTTTCAAACCCTCCCTTTTCCCCTATCTATATATTTTTTTAATAGAAAATTATGTTTTAACTTCTTTATCTATAAAAAAAAAGAAAAGGTTTCAAATTCTTGTTCTTTTATTAAGTTTTTCTGTTATACCGCTAGATGGTGCATCTATTCAGTGAGTATTTATTATGATTATTTTGTTATTGAGCATTGTGTGATTTATATTTCTTTGTTTTGTTATTTTCTCCTTGTGTTTTTGGAATAGGATGATCCTGAAATATTTGATTCCCGTAAAGCTTTCAGTAGGCGTCTTGCCTAAAAAATGGCTCCTGGAGAAGTATAACCTGATTGAGGTATGGTCTGTCCTTAGCTTAATTATTTTTTAGTTTCTTCATGACTGGATGATTTTTATGGCAGCTTCATTTTGACCATGCTGAGTTACTGTCAGTTTTACATTTGCTTTAGGATGATTAACTGCTGTTCCATGGGTTTGATCTCAGAAATTCAATTTTCCCCTGGATTATTTATTAGATTGCTTGGGATCATGACAATAAGTAACTAAAGATAGATATAAATATACTTCTATGTGTATATTGTATCCCAACTAGTTTGGATCTGGAAATGTTAGTTCAATTCAGACTCAACAAGGTCTTGGATCATCACACTTGGGCTGCCTATGCAAGATCTTTGTTGTTCCTGTTTGTCAACCGCTTCCCTGTTTGGTCGGAGCTTAAATGCTTCTGCATAATTGTAGCTTCGATAGACTAATCCTAAAAAGAATACTGTGTAAGCATAAATAACATCTTTGACTCAATCCACAGATAACTGTATCTAAGCCTTCTTCAGATGACATCTTTTCCCAAGTAGGTGAATTGATTGGTAGAATTCATCAGCAGATTTTATATCTAATATTTTTTTATAAGTAAGCTGGCTGAATATATTCATATGAAGAGCCGCCAAAACAGTGACTCAAGCAAGTACCAAAAAACAAATCCTAATACTGAGCAACTTGTCTGTAATGTTCCTAGTATAATTCATCAATTTTATGGTAATATCTATTTTATCTACTATAAGCTAAAAAGTTAGTGCCATTCTAGCTGTAGGAAGGAGAAAAGGCATTACCAGAAAATGAGGGGAGTGAGAAATTCTTCAACTATGCATTTGCTTGCCTATGGTAGTTTGGACTTGTTGACAATTTTTAGATATCTTGATGCATTCTTAAATTTTGGCTTTGGTTTTGCAGTACAGTAATGTTATACAAGCTCTAAAAAGGGGTGATCTGCGACTTCTTCGACATGCACTCCAGGATCACGAGGACCGGTATATTTACTCCTGACTTCTTCATATCAATACCATTTAGCATTCAAAAGTTATTCTGAAAGTTGGACTCCTTGTACTTTCAGGTTTTTAAGGTCTGGTGTTTATCTTGTTCTGGAGAAGCTGGAACTCCAAGTTTACCAGAGATTGGTAAAGAAAAATGTAAGCTCCAAATCTTCCTTATAAAATGACTATATCCAAATGAGAATTTGCAAAAATATTTACCTTATGTGATGGGATGGGTATGCATAAGACATCCAAAAGCAGAAGGGACTCAAGCAAAGCACACACCAAATAAAGTTGGAAGTAATTGTTAAGGCATTGAAATGGTCGCTGAGATGGACATGGATGTCGATTTCCAGGTATAAGCATCATAGCCTATCAGCCTTTGTCTTGATCTTTTTTTTTTATTCAGGCAGGATTAGTAGATTCAAGCTCACCCCACTCTCCTCTCTCTCTTTCAGCTGCCTCTCTATTTTATCTTAGTTTTGTTTCAATTCTGCAGGTGGAGTGCATAATGTCCATTCTAATATACAAGAACCTTATGAAAGGTTACTTCGCTCATAAAAGTAAAGTAGTTGTTCTAAGCAAGCAAGATCCCTTTCCTAAGCTAAATGGAAGCCAGTCAATCTTAGTTCTGGTGAGATGTGGCAAGATTTATGATTGAAGACACGCTGAGTGTCACTGTGATCGCCAAAGTTAGTTGACGAACCCTCGAGGAAAAACAGAGGAGGAGGAGGAATCCAAAAGCAAAATGCCTTGTGTTCTTTGCTGATGACAAAAAAAGGACCAAAATTCTATCATCCTTGCAGAAGCTTAGTCCTCAGAACACTGGAAGAGTTTAATGTAATCTTCTTTAACTGTTATATTATCATTCTTGCAGTTGTAAGCTGCAATGTGTATGTCACTCTGTATCACAATTTCATCTTATGCAATAAGTCTTTCAAGATCAAGAACAAAATCTATCTTTTTTTTGTTCTTTTCTTTTTTTTCGTTTATAACTGTGTAATGAATGACACAGTTTCAATGGGTAAGAAGTGAAAAGAGAAAAAAAAAATGAAAATGAAAGCTGAAATGGAGCTGCCATCAGTAGAGGATGTGCTACTGTAGCAGCTCCTTTGGAATGTAACATGTACAATTTCATATAAATAGGAAAAGCCAGGGGACTATGCTGTAGCTGCAGCAGCCTTCTGTTCTTCCTCTGCTTGGGATGGTGAAAGGAGGGTGCAGATCAGGTTGCGATCGCCATAAACATTGTCCACACGTCCTGGTGAAGAAAAACAAAATCGAAAGTGAAGCAGAATCATGAACATTTTATCGCCCGCCTCAGAAAAATAAACAAGCTGTTGGGAATCAGTATAATAGAACTGGAACCATTCATGAAGTGTGCATACCAGTTGAAGGCCAGAACTTGGCTGTTCTGAGCCAGGAAGCTGGAAAGGCTGCATATTCCCGCGAATACGGTTTCATCCAAGAATTCTGCATCAGGAGTGATTGTGGATGTAAAGGCCCTGCTCAAACAATTTTTCTCAGTTAGATGATTCAGTTGCTGGGGAATTGAAGAATTTATGGAACCTGTGAAGAAGAAGTTACCTTAAGGACATTGTTGTTGGGATCAGCTTTCCCTTTCTCAATCTGGGCAATTTCCTCTCTGATGGATAACAGGGCATCACAAAATCTGTCTAACTCTGCCTGTAAAAAGAAGGACAAGCAATCCATTTAGTTTAAACTGACAAAAGAACATGAAATGAAGAGAGATTATTCTTTGAAATAAAAAATCCTGAGGGTTATAACCTTGCTTTCACTTTCAGTGGGTTCAATCATGAGTGTTCCTGGTACTGGCCAGGACATTGTTGGTCCATGGAAACCATAATCCATGAGACGTTTAGCAACATCTTCAGGCTCTATTCCGGCGGTATTCTGCAATTATAATCACCCACCATTGGCCTGATATTTTGCCTAAGATAAGTGATATAAGATAAGAGTGGGATGAAGTACCTTGAAGCCCCTTAAATCAATTATGAATTCATGAGCAACTGTGCCATTGACGCCCCGGAAAAGAATTGGGTAATGGTCCTGTAACACATTGCAGTATATACGATCAAACATCTTGATCTCTCACTCCACAAAGAAGCAAATCCTACTTATTTTCCACTGGAATATTTTTTGCCTAGTAAACAATCTGTTACTAAAAACTGTCCTGTATGTATAATTTTCCACAAATGCAGTCTTCTTGTTTAAAATGAAAAATTTAGAAGGTGATCAAGAGATTTGTGACCTCCAAGCGTTTGGCCATGTAGTTTGCTTTCTCAGAATTGCAATCTTTTGAGGCTTCAGTGAGTCCCTTAGACCCCATCATGGCAATGTAGGTGTATGAGATCGGCAAAATAGCAAGAGAGCCCCAAGGTGCAGCAGAGATGGTACCAAGTGGTGAGCTGTTTCTGATGATGGTATGCCTCCTGTAGGAACCTATAAGAAACAGAGCAATTAGAATGGTTTTAGTCTGTGGGTTAAGCACATAATGAACAAAAAGATTGGATATTCTAGATGCTAGCTCCTTGACATATTCAATCCTGAAAGCTCTGAGAGAATTTACCACTTAATGCATAAAAAAATAAAAAAATAAATAAAAATTATCTAGCATATTTGTCTGCATTAAGGAGTGATAAAGCAGAAAGTAATTACATTTTGCAGCCCTGTTATACCTAATATCCCAAAAATATTTCTCTTTTTCCTGTTTAATACGTTGAAAATGACGAATCCAACAAAAAAATTACTGACCTCCACAATGCTTGTATGCAAGATGCTAATATGCAGTATCCAGATGATTATATGCAAGATGCATGCAATATCAAATAAAGAGGAGATAGAATCATCGTTTAAAATTTCAAGTTTGAAGTTCAAACGATCAAAATAAATTTAGACTTCATTTCTCATGAAGTTTGTATTACCACAGGATGTGATGGTAGAAATGGTGCCAAGTGTTTCTTCACACCAATGGGACCCATGCCTGACCACCTCCACCATGGGGAATGCAAAATGTCTTATGAAGATTAAGATGGCAGACATCGGCTCCGATCCAACCTGGGCTTGTCAAACCAACCTGTAATGAGCACCAATAATGTAAGTGTTAAAAATAAAGTTGCAGGAAAATGAGCAAAAATATGGTGATATACAGTAGAAGTTGATACTATGTACAATGCTTAAGTTTCAGTGACCGCGAGGAACAGAAATTAAAATCTCTTTTTTCAGAAAATATTTACAGTTAAGAATGTGGGACTTTGTGACATAATCTATGTTGATTTATTAGCCCCACCCATTAGACTTCATTGTTAATTGTAGCATATAACTTGAAATAAATCTAAGTAGGAGGAAAAATAAACCCAGTATTCATGTTAGCTCCATCCATGTAAACTTGACCCCCTTAATTCTCATGAATTATCTTTGCATATCTCATCAATAAATACCTTCCTTCGTGAGACAATCGCGGAGCTAGACAAGACCCGGGCCATGAGCTGAAATTTTTCAATAGTTATTCATTTAACTGATCTGTCATGGTATCTTGTTATTTCTCCCTTTTCTAATGACATGAATCATCACCTAGCATTCAAGATATCTTACCATAAGAGCAGATAGATTGTCCCTATTTGCTTCCAGTTCGCCTTCTTAACTCGATGTTGATGTTGCCTTGGGCATCGTTCCAACTGCAACAATTTTCATGCCACATTGCTGCACTTGTGGCTGGTCCCGTGTGCAGAGACGGGTATAATGCACACATTACGGTGATGATCTCTTCTAGACTGCAGTTTTTGTTCAAAGAAGTAGGCCCATGCCATCAGATTGAGCATAAAAAATATGAAAAAAAAGCAGTATAAGAAGAAAGAGATAGAGAATTAGTAATATCAGAAAACAAAATTATTTACAAATATGAAAAAAAAATTAGTCTACCTGATGGTAAGCACGGATAACCATTAGCCCAGCATACTCTCCTGCTGCACCAGCATTAGGTTGAAGAGAGAACGAGTCAAATCCAGTGATGGTGCACAATAGTTCACCCAAATCATTGAACATCTCCTAAGAACATGAAAATTTATGAATGAGCAAGTGAAGCCTGATCTTGGATTACTGTTATATGCATATAAAGAATCAGAATTTCGAGAAATAGAAGTTACCTGATACCCTTGGGCTTGGTCAATAGGAGCAAAAGGGTGGATATTAGCAAAGCTAGGCCAAGTCACTGGCATCATCTCGGTTGTTGCATTCAATTTCATTGTACAAGATCCCAGAGGAATCATACTGTGGCATAAAGACAGGTCCCAGCCTGCAATCTATGAATGTATCTGAGTAGCTCATGCTCCGTGTGGTACCTAATACAAGAAAATATGTCAGGGTGGCAATAAGAGAAAAAACTACCAATATTTTGGACCAGAAGGGGAGGGCCTTTACGAGTTAAAGATTGGATGTGTCAAATACGAACTTTCCTTTTATAAGCCCAGGTGGGATCACGGTATCAACCTCGGGTGCAAGAGATGCAGCAGTGAAGGTCACCTAAAAATGGCAATGAGAACAGTTAAACGATTAAACTGACATACAATGTAAAGAATCTCAAACATTTTCGGGGAGGAGGGGATATTGAGTCTCACTGGCTTGCCACAAGAGAACACTTCAAAAAGCTTGTCTACGTCCTCCAAAGTTGTCGTCTCATCAAAAGAAACAGTTATCTGAAATGTCCAAATTCACATTAGAATAATAATAATTTACCAAATAAAATCAATCACTGCAACAAGACTCACAGTATTTGAGTCCAAAATCCGCAAATTCATTTCCTTCTTGTAAGCAGCATCAGCAATTGCCCTTGAATCAGAACACTTGATCTTCACAGTGTCAAAGAAGGGAATCCCCTGAGGATCCACAGTGCCAAGCTTCTTCAAACCATAAGCAAAAGTTGCAGCTAGACCATGGACCCTTTGTGCTATCGTCTTAAGGCCTTCAGGGCCATGATATACCGCATACATAGCAGCCATGTTTGCAAGCAATGCCTACAAATCGAAACAGGTAGTTCTTCAAACAAAAGCACACCACAAAAGCTAACTCTGAAATTCCATTTCGTTACAAGGAAACAAAGAATCAGAAAATAAATCACAGGATTTGTTAGATAAGAAGTAATAATAAATCAGACAATTAAATTTGACTAACAAACCTGATATGAAGAAATTAAGTAAGAAAACAAACCTGAGCAGTGCAGATATTGCTGGTGGCTTTATCCCTTCGGATATGTTGCTCCCTCGTCTGCATTGCCATTCGCAGAGCAGGCTTTCCACTCGAATCAACACTGACACCAATAATTCTTCCTGGCATCATCCTTTTGTACTCTTGGGAAGTAGCTAAGAATGCTGCATGAGGACCCCCATAGCCCATTGGAACACCAAACCTCTGAGCTGAGCCTACAACAATATCTGCCCCCAATTCACCCGGAGGCTTTAAGACTGTCAAAGCTAAAAGATCCGACGCCATCACTACCTTAACCCCATTAGCATGTGCATTCCTTATGAACTCCCCATAATCCAAAATCTCACCCTCAGTACCCGGATACTGAACCAGAACCCCACAAACATCACCAGATTTATAATCAAAATCCTTAAGATCCAAAATAACTGCTTTAAGACCAAACCCATCAGCTCTAGTCTTGCATACATCAATTGTCTGAGGATGGCAGTTGCTAGCAATAAGAAATGTCTTCTTCTTCCCTTTCTGGATGTTATTACACATAGCCATTGCCTCAGCTGCTGCTGTCCCCTCATCAAGTAAAGAAGCATTAGACATGGGTAGCCCGGTAAGATCTGAAATCATGGTCTGATAATTGAGCAAAGACTCGAGTCTGCCTTGTGATATCTCAGCTTGGTAAGGCGTGTACTGAGTATACCAACCCGGGTTTTCCATAATGTTCCTCAAGATCACGGGAGGCACAAGAGTTCCATAATAACCCATCCCTATAAAAGACTTGTAGACCTTATTCTTTGCTGCTAATTGCGACATATGCTCAAACATCTGGCTCTCGGTTAGCCCTTTATCCAATTTCGAAAATTTCATCGACCCAATACGGATCGATCTGGGGACAGTGGCATCAATAAGAGCATCAAGACTCGAAAACCCACAAGTTTCAGCCATGGTGGATTCTTCCTGTGGGGTTGCAGAGTTATGGCGACGAGGGAAGGTGTCACTGGGCTTCAGAGACTCAACCGAAATCGATCTGAGCTGCCACCCCACGCTAGACCCAGTTGCATTTTTCACATTCGATCCCGATATGAAATGGGATCTCAACAGAGACATAGAAGAGACAGACCTGGAACAGGAACTCGAAGAGGAGTTCATCAATGCAGGGGATGAAGATGAGGAGTGGAGATGCCGCTTCTGACTCAGCCAGGACCCGCCTGAGGATCTCCCGGTTCGCAAGCCGCCGAGCGCGTTCCATGGATCCAGAAAAGCGGAGGAATGTGGTGAATCAAACGGAATAAACAGAGGACAAAGATAAAGATGAAGATTTCGCCCTTATATTGCATGGAAAATGGGGTTGGTGAAATGATTTTCAGGGGAAGGGAAGAGATTTCGAACGAACTACCTAGATTCTCCGTTTCCCACAAAGATTCTCCGTTTCTCTGACGTGCCCCATTTCCGTGCACATATGAGTAGGTTTGTGAAAAGTACAACCAATCACATTGCGCCACGTAGACATTTAGACTAACATTTTTTTTTAAAGGAGAAATTTAATTGATTCAAAAGAATAAAACATTATATCTCAATACATAAATTAAATTGTTAAAAACATTATAATATAACACAACATTTCAGCTTAATAAGTAAAAATAAATGATATGTGTTCTCATATAATCGATAATCTCTAAGATATCTTAAACGCCTAAAATTTATATCCGACGAACATGGGATTCATACTTAATTTCATCTCTATCGAAACAGCCGACGTCAGTTTCAATCGCCTACACAAAAACTAATATACAAATCAATTGTCATACGATGATACAACCAACATTTAGAATAACATTGATATATACACATCGGGGAAAAGTAGGTTTAAGGTAATTAATTTGAAGAAAGCATGAAAATTTTGCATTATATGATTCGGGGTAATAACAAGAAAAAATAATTATGGTTATAAAAAATTAGTTGAAATAATACATTCGGTAATTATGATACTCAATAATTATGTTAGTAGATATGCTGAATAGACTTATGTAAATCACAATTATTATTTTTGTTATAATCTAAACCATGTAATACAAATTTTCATACCTTTTTTACAATAATTATCAAATTAATTACTCTTTTTTTTTTTAAACATCAAATTGATTACTTAAACCTACTTTTCTGTATAAATTAATTAACCACGCGTAAATACTGAGAATTTTCTTTTAAGAAAAAAGGGAAGTGATAAGATGGCATATGAGTACACGGAGTTTTGATGTTTTCGAGGTAGGTTGTTAGTTTCAAAATTGTTGTATGTCTACGTCACACATTTAACCCTTTCTATTATTAGAACATGTCACGAGGAAAGGAATCTCTCTTCTTTTTCTTTTTCTTTTTATTTTTTATTTTTTATTAAAGGATAAATCTAATTGTTGAGAATTATTATGATTTTTTGAGATATTTAACCTTTTCCTTGAAATTAAATTGACCCTCACATTTATAAAATAAAAATCATTCCTTTTATTTTGAATTTAAGAAATGTCCCAATAATGATTTTAATAAAAGTAATTAGCATATTTCTACAAGTACCATTGTACAAGTCATCAACTTTATCACGTAGTTATATTATAAGAGGTGACATTTAATTATTATTATGATTTAAAAATTAATAAAAAAACTTTTCTCAACTTTGTCTTCTAATCACAGATATTTCTTAAGCAAGAAGGATTAATTTTTTTATCATTATCAGCTTAAAATTATTCCACATATATATACGTAGCTTTATTTTGCTATGATTCACGCCTTTGCTATATCATTTTAGCTTTTGTGTCATCGTCTTCATACGATGCTTCTCGTTTTTTTATCATCTCTATCGTAAATAGCTTTTATTAAAAGTATGGCCATCTATTGCGTAACCAGCCTTAAATATTCTACCAAGGTTATTAAATTATGCTAGTTCGATTTATTATTATATTAACCTGTAATGCTTCATTATTTACGCATTTGTAAATGATTCGATATTTGTTTTTATCACTATTACTACTAATCAATAAAATTATTTTGTTTTTTAAAAATAAAACTTGTGATTTTGTCATCTTATTACGGTGTTTGGTTTTGTGTCTTTGTCTTATTTTGACCTTTTTTTTTTTTTCATATCGCAACTTTTTTATTTTATGTGAGTGGTTAGCATATTCGATCAAATAAAAACAACAAATCATATTATGGTCATTGTAATGGCCACGACTTTGCTTGTAACAACCAAAAACTTCCGATTGGTATACCCAACTAGATGCCTACCATTCGGAAATAGAGGACTCTTTGTTAGAAATTTTACCCTAATTTATTCATATAATTTCAGTATCGATAATTGTTATCATCTTCGGTGACACGTGATGATTAGTGTAAGATTCAAGGCACAATTATCGTGGTGTAAATCCTCCCGCCGATCATTTAAAATTCTAAAGATTTTAAATAAGGAGACGTAGCAAACGCCTTAATAAAACATTTAATATTGCAACTTCTTCCTCTTCCTGCCTTTACATATATATATATATATATATATATATATATATATATATATATAAAGGCATTAAAAAAACACACAATCTTTCCAAGCTTGCCTGACATCTGCAGTTTCAAGAATCAATCGCTCTTATATATCATCAAAGGCGATTTAATGCTACTGGACCGCATAGAAAACATATATATTATTACTTGGATATTCAATTACGTGATGGATTTTCAAGCAGTTTTTCTTTCATTTTCAGGAATTATGCCACGACAGCAAATTGGTTGATTTAATTGTTTTATTATGATCCAAATTGTTAAATCGCTTCAAAATTTTCAACAATTTTGCACGTATTTCAAGTTTAATAGGAAATTCAATTACCAATTTAGGGTTTATGAGAATTTGGGTATTTTCTCAATTAGTTAATTGTAGTTAATTTATGTTTAAATTAACTGCTTATGGCATAATTAACTTGGCTTTAATTTTGAATTAACATTTCTGCTGAATATTTGAATTGATAGTTCGGCATTCATCGTGGTGAATTCAATTGTTCTCGCACTGTGATTTTTGAATAGTTTTACATATAAATGCTGCCGCTTGGTTTTAATTAACCAATTGTCGATTCAAATTCAAGTGATTTAAATCGATAAGCCGTCCATGCCAGCCATCACATGAAGAATCTGTGAATTATACTGTCCGTAGAAAGAATTGATATGCATATGCATATATATGGCTTATGCAAATTTCGTGAATTGTATGCAAATCTTTTCACATAAAACCAATTTAATAATGTAGATGTTATATATTATTATTTGAGCTTTAAGAAATAGGTTAATGAATTAAGAATAAAAGATATTAAAGAGTAGTCTTTTATATTATTAAACTTAATAATTTAAGTTTATATGATTTAAATCTTTAATATTTTAGTGAGTGCGTTAGTCACTAAAGTGGCCCACTCGGATTTCATTAAATGATTTAAATATTTATAAATGTTTATTTGATATAACATCATAAATGACATTTAAGAATAATAAACATTTATAGTTATTAACATGTAGTTATACGATTACCCAAAAGTAGATCTTACTCATGTTAATAACAATTGAAGTAGGTTATGAACCTTATTTAATTAATATATAGTGTACATCCAAAGATGACTTATATGTTAAATTAAATTTTGTGATTGACCTTATATATGTTATATGAATGATGCATATTTGCGATTGTTGGTTGTGTTTAGATTTAGCCCAAAGGTGAATTTAAATGCAATGTTTTGGTATATATATTATAGCCTCGAATTGTGGTTTAAATTAAAGTACTAATATGTGATAAATGTTTGCAACGACTTAATGTGATTCGCCAATGGTATCAAGTTTAATGGACAGAACTATGATGATCTGGATCGAAAAATGTCAAGCAAATGTCGCCTGGGACCGATTCAACTCTAGTTATGGATGAACCCACTAAACCGACCGATACTAGCTCGAGGCGTACAAGAAAAATGTGGGAGAATTGGGAGAGGTCAAATAGGCTTAAGGATGAGCTTTAAGCTTAGCATAGCGCCTAATGTTGCCTTCCCAAACCCCAAGACCGAAAACGCGGCGAATTCTGCGGTCGAATTAAGAAGGCATTCATGACGTACATTGCGGATAAGTCTATTATCACGCTTCTTATTAATGATTTATCTAATAGAGAGTACACCATAACTCGCCAATGGATAACATATTACTCACATGGTGAATACTACAACCGGCTTAAGAGCTTGGATATGATCTTTGGTGAGCGAGTGTTGGTCGAAGTTTCGCTGAAATCATGTAAGGGTAATGATTTCAAGCAATTTCAGAATCCCATAAACCAACTTCAAGTGAAAATGGTCTCTTTCGGATACTAAGGTCATGCTCATGCAAGATGCATGTTAAAGGCAAAGGAAGACCTTAAGGTCAAACTTCCTGTCAACTTTGCCTATTATGGTAAATCAAATGGGTTCTAGTGGCGGCAAAGTTCCAAGTAAGAAAATGGAAGAACAAGGGAAAGCAAATCCATCAAGGTGCCCTGCAAAGTGAGAGGCTGAAAGATTTTGAATGTTTCTTTGCAACAAACCTCAAGTAATAAGAAGGCCGATTGCCAAAAGATGAAGGCATGGTTTAAAAGAGAGGTATACATTTTGTTTCCGTGATGCTTTGAATCAAATCTTGATTGAGGTTTCTTTCTAATACTGGGTGATGAACACCGTGCAACCACTCATGTTTCTAATGTTATGCAGATGTTACCTAAACTTCCACCAAATGCCGGGAGTGAAAGCTTTCTATTTATGGGAAACAGATGAAAGCTGGGATCAATGCAGACATATGTAATTGTGTTAGATACGGGCTATTGCCTTGATCTAGAGAAGTGTTTATATGTTCCTAATTGCTCTAGAAATCTTGTTTCTGTTTCTAGATTGGATGTTTTAGGTTTTGATTTTTGGATTGGACATGGTTGTTTTTCATTGTATCATGGAACAAACCTTTGTGGTACTGGTTCGTTGTCTGATACTTATATTGTTTCAATCTGAATTCTGTACTTCTTGTTAATTCCTCGTTTAATGTTGATGTTAAATATGATGTTGGTATGAAAGGAGTGCACTTAATGAGTCTTCGTTGACTTGTGGCATAAAAGGCCTTACTATATCCAAAAGAAAGGATTTTGAGACTAATTAAAAGCGAAGTTTTGCCTCACTCGGATTTTACTCGATTGGATAATACTCAGGTGGGATTGCATTAAGGGTAAGAAAACCAAACATGTATCAAAACAAGCTGCCACAAGGAGTAGTGGATTACTTGATTTAATTACACACAGATATTTGGCGGTCCTTCGATGTACCATCTGGGGCTGGGTGAGATGATTTCTCAACACCTTCATCGATGATTACCTAGGCAATCGTTACCTTTATTTGCTGCATGAAAGAACTCAATCGGTTGATGTCCTTGAGACATTCATTTCAGAGGTTGAGAGACAGTTAAATAGAAAGGTTAAGGTAATACGTTCCGATAGAGGTCGGAAGTTGGACAAATTTCAGGCCCATTTAAGAAACTCCTTAAGTCCAAGGGCATTCAGGCAGATATTAACACGCCTCGATCGCCACACCAAAATGGCATAGCCGAAAGGCGTAATCGTACATTGATGGAAATGGTAAGGAGTATGGTGAATGATAGTTCTGTACCTGTTTCATTGTGTATATATGCATTAAGGATAGACGCATACATATTAAATAAAGTATTCTAGTGCAAATTCCTAAGACACCTTATGAACTCGTGGACATCTAGGTTTAGCTTAAGACATCTTCACGGTGGGTTGTTGTCATGAGGATATATAATCCATGAAAAGAAGTTGATTCCAGACCATTAGTGGTTATTTCATTGATATCCGGAAAGGTAAAAAGGGTATAGATTCTATCATTCTAACCATAGTACGAATTGTAGAGTCCGGTGAATGCTCGCTTTCATTGAAAATGGCAAGGTCGTGGGAGTGTGGGAGCACGTGATGTGGATGCCAAGAGAGTCAACATGGACTAAACCCATCAAATGATCCATCTCAAATTGAAGTTCCTATTATTGTAGCACAGCCACAAGGCATGAATATGGAACAACAACAAATGGATGCTCCAAGCCCAATTATGATGCCATTGTTCAAGAAGAGGAGGAAAATGCTCAAGTTAATGAGCAAGTGCGACCTCAAGAAGAAATAGTATCAAGGAGGTCTACTAGAGAGAAAAGATCGGCTATTTTGAATGACTATATAGTTTATGACTTCGAGCATGAAAGTGACTCAGCATTGATAATGACCCGGTCTCTTTCGACCAAGCCATGAGCGGTGAAAATTCTGATAAGTGGTTAATGGCCATGAAGGAAGAGTTGAAATCCATGGATGACAATAATGTTTGGGAAATGACGGAATTATCGAAGGATTCTAAAAGAGTTGGCTATAAGTGGGTCTTTAAGACCAAGCGAGACTCTATGGGCAATGTCGAGAGGTACAGTTAATTTGTTGCCAAAGGTTACACTAAAAAGGATGGCATTGACTACAAAGAGACTTTCTCTCCTGCTTCTAGAAATGACTCTTTAAGGATTGTGAATGGCTTTCGTGGCTCATTTTGATCTTGAGCTTTCACCAAATGGATGTTAAACGGCCTTTCTCAATGGAGAGATTTGGAATAAGAGGTATATATGGATCAAACTCTCAAGGTTTGAGACCACAAGTAAAAAGAAATCGGTAATGTAGTCGGGTTAAATCAATCTGGCTGATTAAAAATGTGCCTTCCGCACAACGTATTTCAAGTTTAATGATACCGTATTGTCATATGGATTTGTAGAAATGACCGCTGACCTGCATCTACATGAAGTTGTGGGAATCAAGTTCAAAATCCTTGTGTTGTATGTAGATGATATTCTTCTTGTCGCTAGTGACGGGTTATCGCATGAAGTTAAGAATTACCTTCTACTTTGAAATGAAGGATATAAGAGGCTTCCTATGTGATCGAATAGAAATATTTCGGGATAGATCACAAGGAATTTTGGGATTATCTCAAAAGGCTTACATCAACAAAGTTTTTAAAAGATTTATCGATGGAATCATGTACACTTAGTCCGGGCTCCCATTCGTAAAGGAGACAATTTCGCTATCCCAATGTCCCAAAACGATTCGAGCATAAAGAAATGGATAATATTCCTTGGCGCTTCTTTAGGTCAGAGTTTAATGCATGTCGCACTGCATTCAGTACGATATGCTTTGCGGCCTTGCATAAGTCAGGGTCGTTATCAATCAACCCGATATTTCATCGAGAGCCGCAAAGAAAGCTGAGGTACTTGTGCGCACTAAGGATCACATGCTCGCATATGTAAGAAATCCAGTAACCTCGGTTGGTTGGTTACTCTGACTGTGACTATGCCTGGACAAGGATAACCCGAAGTCCACATTCGACTATTTGTTCCTTCTACCGATGGAGCTATCTCATGGAATAGCGCCGTCATTGCTACCCACTCAAGGAGCCGGACTATAGCATGCTTTGAAGTTACGCTTCATTCCGCTGCGGGTCGCGCACTCTTTAATGGTTTAAGTATCATCAAAACATTGCAACAAATGAGATTTATCATGATAACGCGAAGAATAAAGATTCTTTCAAGAACGATAGATACCAAAGTGTGCCTAAGCATATGGATTTAAAGTATCTATCTCACAAAAGAGGCGTGAAAATCAAAGAGTTCGCCAAATAGTGCACATTGGCACCCATGATATGATTGCGGATCTGAGTTGACTAAAGGATCAGCTCCTAAACATTTATTGGCCATACAGAAACGGGAAAGAGGTCGCACCCTTTCAGATATTTCCACGATTGGTCATACATGTATGAATTTATGTTTAGCACGTTTATGTTTATTTGATACCTAGATATCGATGTTTGTTTGAATTCTTGCTTTATCTATGAATCGTATTTATGTATATTTTATTATGATTATAGATATCAGTCTTGCTTAATATCATGATAGCGATGGTTGTCAATTTTATCAAATTAAGCGCATCATTGAATTGAATTGACTTATGATACATGAAGGAATCGAGACGCTTATCAGCTCGTGACCGCTGGCGATTCTGGCTTCTGCCAGCTTCCACGGTTGTGACTTATATATAACATTTTAATGAAGCTCGTTATGTTAATATGTTGTATACTAGTCGTATACTTAATCAAGGAGAATGTTAGAAATTTTAATTTCTAATTTATTCATATGTAATTTCAAAGATGATAATTGTTATCGCTTGCACACGTGATGTAATTAGCGTAAGATTCAGTTATACACACCATCTGGGGTGTAAACCCTCCGTGCCGATCTGCTAAAAATTTAAGTATTTTAGTGTTTTGTTATATGAGTAAATGTCTTACAAAAGACATTTAACATGTGTAACCCTTCCTCTTCCCCGCTTTAATATTTAATATTAGTAACTCTTTTTATCTTCCCGCCTTTATATATATATATATATATATATATATATAAGTATATATATGGTATAAATGCATGTGAAAAACACACACGCCTTCCGCATTGATTCGGGAAGTCACTAATCAATCAGCAGCCCTTATATCATCAAAATACATTTTGTTGCGCACACGATCCTCGCATAGAAAACATATATATATTATTACTCGTGATATTCAATTATCATGATTGATTCTCAAGAAGTTTTTCTTTTATTTTCTCAGAAATTTACGTCACGATCATAAATCGGCTGGTCAATCGCTCTATTGAGATCCAAATCGTTAACCTGCTTTCCGAAATTTTTAACGTGACTTCACCAAATTGTTTTCATGAGGGACTGAACGGTTTGAGATCACCGCGACGAAACAGTTGATGTGATAATATATAGGAGTTCGTAATGTATGAGATCACTCACGAACATGCCATCAGGAGCCAACTCCTCTATAGGACTCAAGTGCGGTATGGGAGTTTGCCAACCACTTACCCACACTCAAGTGCCGTACAAATCGCCATCTAACAAGCTCCAACTCCAGCCAACGGACATGTGGTTGTTCGAATGGCTTATAATAGAGGCACTAATCACACCAAACAAATTATCAAAAAAATTTATATTTGAAGGAAAACAACTCTTACGACACCTATATAAGACTTATTCCTTTCCGTTATCACAATGTTGTGCCAGAAAGAATTGATATTTACCATATATTATCACTTAGAACTTTTAGCCGATTTATCAGAATTGAGATTATTATTAACTTTCTAATTTCATCATCAGAATTTCTGATTCCATTTAACGTGGTATCATGAAGTTTTAAATCAGTAAGATTACATTATCAAAATAAAAATAAAAAAAGAATAAAATCATTTTATTAAAAAATAAATAAAATTGTTAATGTACTTTTTTTGAAAGGAAAAAGGTAAAAGAAAAAGAGTTTTGAATTATAACTTCATTGAATATAATTTAATGCGTATTGAACTTAACTCGAAGAAAAACCAGATAAATGGAAATTAAGATGATTATTCTTTAAATGAGGAAATTTTATTTACTTTGCTTATAAAATACTTGGAGAATTAAGTCATTGGGCTTACGAGCGGCAAGCATTTTTTAAATATACTGATGCAGGAGAGTAGAAAATTAGAGGCATGGGAATTTCCGTGCTACACAGAAAATGTCGGCACCATTATATGATATCATAACCCCAATAATATTTCGGGGTATTAAGATAGATTTGGATTGACTAATGAATAATTAATAATGATGGGTGTACAGTGTTGGATGAGTCGTCAATTTATTATGGTTGAAATAGAAAGTTCAAATTAGAGTGGATTCCAAGTACTTTAATAATTAAGCTGTCACATGTTTTTTGAGTATATTATATTCCACTGTATGAAATATGAATTATGATCTGTTTTGTTGTTGTCATGTCTGTTGGATGACGTCATCATCATAGAGTCCAATGACTCGGACACCACCACCAGACACCACCCACCTTCTTCACCAACTCTCACCCAACTTTTGTCTGATACGAAAGTGGAATCTTATTCCTCCACCATATATATATATATATATATATATATATATATATATATAATTAGATCATCCCATTTAGACCTATTAAATCATACCACATGAACAAGTTGAGAACAACACAAAATAAATAAATAAAAGAAAGGGGGATAAAAATAAAAGTTATTTACAAAACTAATCATTTATTTTAACAACCTTAAAATATCTTTATTTTAAGTGTTAAAACAAAAACAGAGAGTATATAAAGCTTAATCATCATTAAGTTAATATTTGAACAAACTTAAAAAATATCAAATTTAAGTTTTTAATGCAACTTCTATACATATTAAACTTAACTATCATTAAATTATATTTGAACAAACTTGAAAAAGATTAAGTCTAAGTTTGTAATAGATTCAATAGCTATTTAGTTTAGACTAAACCAGTTATATTTAAATAAACTTGAAAAGTGTTAAATCCAGATTTGTATAATGATTAGAAGGGTAAATTTGTCAAAATGATGTAAAAATATCCTTCATTTTTAGGTTTTAAGAAAAGGGGTTAGATTTGCAATTTTTTTTGTTCTTTGTCCCTTTTAAAGGGTTCCCCCTAAAAGAAACAGACCAATGAAAATCCTATCACATTCACATCACAAAGCAATTTACAAAAATTTTCAGTTATCTTATTATCAATAATATTATTATAAAATTGACTGTTTTTTTTCTAATTAATTTGCATCCTACCACAATTTATCTTTTGTGCTTTGATCTCATACGGGAATGGAAGTATAGTTCCTGGTAACGAGTTTACTTGAATGAAAATCTTGGAACAAAAAAGAAAGCAAAGTGAAGTCTCATGAGTACAATTACAAAAAAGGGTTTTCCACTAAATAAGCAGCAGCAGAATATGGAA
This sequence comes from Tetrastigma voinierianum, assembly GCA_016808115.1. NCBI lineage: Eukaryota > Viridiplantae > Streptophyta > Magnoliopsida > Vitales > Vitaceae > Tetrastigma > Tetrastigma voinierianum. Next base: position 148,942 of record JAEQBH010006599.1, on the reverse strand, counting down.
CCAGAATTCTTCAAATTTTCATCACATTCACACCAGTTAACTCACTTTTACAACCCAAAACTAAGAATATATTAGAGGAAAGAATACAAAAATGATGCAACTTGTGATCATGTATAACTTGATGGGGTAGGGTAACAGGTTTTGTTCCTTATGATTCATAATCATAATTGGTACAGAGTGTAAGCAACAAATCAGTACCTGTTGATGCTCTTCAAGAACACAAGGTGGGCTTTCTGTAGTTTTTCCAGTACAAGAAGAATTCTGCTGGAGATACCGGCAATCAGGCGTTATCTGAGGGGAGGACATTTTGTATGTTTGAAGGCATCAGGGTATTGAAGCCATCTGCTGCAGTGGATATGATCATCCCTGGGATCTGAGGATGCCAGTGGAGTTCTTTCAAGTCCTTTTGTCCCTGTTTATGGTACCAAATATGAGTTTATCGAAGAAATTAATGAAACTACTTAGTAGGGTCTGGTATTTGGTATTCCGAAAACAAAGTAATCTGAGTAGAAATAACCTGATGAACAAAGAGAAGTTGGGGGGGTAAATCTTCAGGGGCATTTACGTTCTCCTTTGTCTGGGCTCTGAACTCGGCCTCCTCTTCCTCATCTTTCTCTAAAGAGAGGTCCCAAATTCTGGAAATTGACCAAAAAAAATTTTTTTTGAGGGCTGAACTAAAAATAGACATAATATAACTGTAAAACTTCTTCTATCTGGGTGGCTTTCATGTTTTGGCAATAAAATTTTGCTTACGTCAATTGATTGTCTGCTGAAGAAACCGCCAATGTGGAGGCTTCATGAGGACTCCATTCAATGGATGTAATGGGGTGTTTATGATATTCAAAATGTGCTACCACAGAATCTCCATCCTGCCCATAAGAAAGCATAAAACAGAAACATCATTAATACAATACAACTAATCTGTTTCCCGATAACTCAAGCAAGGGAACTGGGGTGTGGAGGGGGAGGAGATCGAATTCACCAAGACTACTTGTACCTAAATTACATATCTACCTAAACATGTGCATTAACAAAGTTTTTCATAGTCTTAATTCCTCTTGTTCAAAAACATAAGTATAGATGCTTACTAGAGACCAAGCATTAGGAGGCGGGTACAAAATAAAAAACCAGGAAAACGTAAACTGAATAACAAAGCCAGGTTTTTCATGACTCAATAAAAAACAAAAATTCCAGCAGAATAATATCCCTGAAATAAATCCAAATATTGTTTGTGCGGCAAAAACGAATTTCAAGTACATGATAGCGAAACATAGAAATTGAGCTTGGACAAAAGAGCAACTGCGGTTGAATGATAATTGAAAAAGGCCATTCTTTGCCCAGAGTTACCAGGATAAGGTCAAACCGTATTTAAGCATAATATTAGTATTCATTTAAAATTATATTTAGAACAAGCATACCTTGAGCAATCTAAGATCACGAATAGAAAACGTCCCGTCATCACTTCCAGAGGCCAGCATACAGCTAGCGAGCCTAATTGGAATCATGCATTACAAAGTAAGGTCGTTGCATACAGCAAGATAGGTCGATGCACAGAAAAGTATTGCAATCAAGGGGCAATATATTAAGGTTTAAGCACCTGTTCCATGACATGACATTAACATCTGCATTATGTGCTTTAAAGGAAGCTGCTGGTGACCTTCCCAGACGTGTATCCCATATTGCAATATTCCCATCCACAGAACAAGAGGCAAATACATGAACTTCCGTAGGGCTCCACTGCATTGGTAAAAATTTGGGGGGTTTGAGAATATGCTAAGAAAATTAAACATTTTAAGAAAGCTACCATATAAAAACATAGGATCAGATTTTCAATACTTAAAATCTAAATAGATACCACCATTGCTTCATCAACTAGATACGTACTTGTAGATCTTCCACACTAGCAGTATGTCCAATAAATGGATTTGCATCAACTTTCCATGTGGTGTCTGATGTAGGTTCCCACAAATAAATACAGTTCTTGCAGTCCCCTTTGGAAAGAAATACCATTATCAAAGCACTCGTCTATTTTGATAAAGAAACTGAAATTTACAAATACTTTAGAAAGAACTCAACTCAATAAATAAGTTAAAAATACTACTGAATAGTACCAGATACAAGCTTTCCAGGGACAAGAGGACTCCAGTCAATAGCATAGCCTTCATCCTTGTGACCACGAAACTTAAATAATGGAGCTTGATTAATAGCAGGAGAAGATTCCTGGTTAACGTCTGTTTCTGATTCTGCAAAAGCATTCAGATGAGAGCTAAAGTCCCACACCTGCATAGAGGTGCAGAATATTAGAAATGTTATATTAGAAAGCCATTAGCATCACACAACTAGATAGACACCATAAAGCAAACTCAATATCAAAAGACTTTAATGCCAGGACCTCCAAATAACATGGACCAAATTTAATATCAGAGAACAAATGAAAATATAAAGAAAATCCTTTTATTCAACTGATATGAGTCTGACCTGCACAAGACCAGTATCTGCCCAAGAAGCACATATATGGGGATTCTGGGTCATGGCTCGAATCCGATTGACACATCCGTCATGGGCCACTTTGCGTATCTGTACACATACAACAAATAGCAAATACATTAAGTAGAGAAGAAGTTACAACTGACATAGGTGTATCACAAATAATTATGCTCCCAACTACAGAGACAAAACAACAAAATCAAAAAGGTACCTGCAAATTTGGGGTGCCAGATCCACCATCTTCATTTTCACTATCTTCATCACTTTCACTGCCATCACTATCCATATCGGTGTCATCTTCTGTAGCTTTGGTGGTAGGGGTAGGTACCAGTTCACGTCTTTTCCCAGAAATATTAGAAAGTTTAAATATTCCAATTGAGTTCCAAGCCGCTTTTTCTGCCTGCAAAACAATAACCATGATATCAATATCCAGTAAATAAAATTCTGACCCAGATGAGATGAATAGATACTCGGCCATTAATGGCAATATACAGTTCCTAGAAAGGGTGGGAACCGGAAAACCCCAACTTATGGGATTATCTCAATTTCACTGAATCTAATTCAGGATTTAAGTAATGAAGATGTGATTAAAAAACACAATATTTTAACAGGAAAATCTTCCATGTAAACAAAATTTATGCTTTCAAGGGTTTTTTTTCCAACAAACCCCATGAAAAATTCCCTCACCTGAGTTCCTGCGACAAAATGAGCAGTGTGGGGAAATTCAGAGCGCACCAGTCCCAGGGAATCTCGAACAATATCAAAGCTGTAAAGGGGAAAATAAATTACATTATGAAATTGAAATTAAAAATAAAAAAATAAACAAACATGGAATAGTGTAGTCCATACGACACCTCAAACAAGGCCAACCGACATGAAAAGCGTGAAGAGAATTGTAGGCAGAGGGGTCACACTGAAGCTCTTCTCCTTCCTCCAACTTATCCACTCCAGGCTGCCATACCTTGACTGGCAATGAGGGCACTGAAGAAGACGAACCCTCGCCTTTCTGCAAAACGATTTCCAAAAACCCTAATTAATAAAACCACAGATTTGATAACGTTTCGAAAACACTTCCCAGCTTCCGAAAGCATAAAATTTTACAAATAATGATAAGGAAAACAAACTTTCAAAATGAAAATCATAATCGGAGGTGCAAAAAAGAGAAAAAAGAAATTCAACCTTGTTTTTTCTTTTGGCCTTCTTAGGGTTTTTGATACTGCGAACCATTTTTGTTTCTGAGACTGGAGAAGAAGGGTTTTGCTAGGGTTAGGGTTTTATGTGCTTCATCACTCTAAAACTAAAACCCTTTCGGCGGGACATTAGTAGAAATTAATAAATAAATTCTTAAAAATTAACCCTTAAAATTTATATAATTCAAACTGCAACCCTTCTAACTTGTAAGATTTAAAGGAGACAAATGGGAAAAAATATTGTAAATCTAACCTTTTTTTTTTTTAAACCAAAAAAAAAAATGATAAAAATACATTATTTGGACAAATTTACGCCATATGAGTTATGACAACTTACTCTCATTTCTTTCCAACTTATTTTTTCCCTCTATTTTTCCTTCCTTGGTTTCTTTTTCTCTCCCACGTCATGGTACTCTATTTTTTCTCTATTCTCACACCACATGGTTGGCAGAATATTATTTTGGTCAACGCTTAATAACTTTTTTCGAAGAATGCGAATAAGACTTAATAACACAAGATAAAATGCTTGCTTTTTAATATTTTATCTCTATTATAAAGACAGTCATATTCATCATAATAATATTTTATAATTTATTTATTCAAAGTTATTAAGCCAATAATAATTTTTTTTTTTATTATTATTATCATTTTTATTATGTAACACGATGAAAGTAAAGAACAGTATTTAAATAATACAAACGAATCGTGATAAATACGGATTTTTGAAAATTTATATAAAATTCATCCTTAATCCATTTATTTTAATAATGATTTGAGAAAAGGTGGGATGGCAAAAAAATCCTACTCACACTCAGTGTTATTTTTATTCTGTAGTAGTAACGGAGTGATTATATATATATATAGTATGTTATATATATATATATATATATGGTATATATATATTATTTTTTTATTCTAAACTTGCTTTATTTATCTTAAAACTATCAAGAAAACATGTAACTTTTAAAATAATTTTACTTTAACCCATGAATAATATTATAAACGCAAAAATTTTAAAGAATTATTTATCTTGCATATTTTACAAAGTTAAATGAAAAGACAATAAGTTGAACAGAATATTTTCTTTAATTTTAAAGATGAAAATCACAGCAGGCGAGTCTTTTTCTAAACGAAAGCTCAAATTTTTTTGCTTTTTTGTTTTCAAATTATTTTTCAAAAATTAAGATGCTGGAGCGAAAAATAAAACAAATCTGGCCGAATGCTTAATGCAAATCGTTTCGCACATTCAACCCAAAAACAAACAGGGCCTAAGTCCAAATTAAATAGCTATTGTGTTACAAACTTGAACTTAACTCCCTTCAAATATGTTCAAATACTAATTAAACGATGGTTAAATCCAAAGACGATAAATGCTGTTAAACCCGAATCCTAACATTTCCTCCTTCGTTGCTCAAATGTTAACTTAATCAACTAAGGTTAAATCCAACATAAGAAAATATGTTAAAACTTTGACTCGACACCCTCCGTTTGCCAAGCATTTCACCAACCACTTGCACGCTTCGGGAAGAAGTCGAATTTCACTCAAGTGATCGAATCACTTCTTTCACATTCAACATGTTTTTTTTTTTCTTGAACTAGAGACGCCTATGTTAAGAATAAGAGCAAGATTGCTTCTGGTGGAAGAGAAATTATTAAGATTCTTTAAACGATAAATGGAAGAAAATAAGAACCTCAAGTTCTCGTATTGGGCTGTCCTAAGAAAAGCTCTCAAGGAATGAAACCAGAAAAAAAAAAACAAGAGAGAATGATTGAATTTAGTGCTGGAGCAAAAGGAGAGACACATTAAAGTAAAGACTGTAATTTTAAACAAATGTTTTAAGGTTATAAAATCAAGGGATTAGATTTACAAATAACTTTTGTTTTTGTCCCTTTAAAACCAATTCCTAAAAAAAAATGGCACAATTGAAAATTTACCACAATTTTGATGGCATATGTTACAGGAGAAAACTAAAATTAAAAATATTTCAAATTTGGCTTCTCAAGCCATATTTATTGGTTTATGTGACCAACATCTTGTTACCTAAATTCAAAGGGCATGAACCAATGAGGTCCGACTTGATGGTTAAAGGTTAGGCAGGATATAGGGAAAGGATCATGTTCGAGTGTTCATAAGAACAAAATACTGTAATATTATAATATAAAATAAATATATATCAAAAATAAAAATCCAAAGGGCATGATGTGCAAAAAAAAAAAACCCAGTATAACTCGAACTTTATGGTATTCAAAAAAAAAAAAAAAACTGGAATTTTATTATTTTGTAATCAAATTTCATTCAATTCTACCACATATAAATGTTATCATTTCTTGCTTGATGTCGGACTCAAGTAATAAATTGAGGATGGTATACGAAATATCTCATGCTCAAGTTTTTATAAGAATAAAATACTACAATAATATAATGTAAAATAAATAAATGTAAAAAAAATGTTATTGATTCCTATTTTATTTTCAATTATTTGCACCTAACCATCATCTTTTTATATTTGGTCTTATGCATTTGACAATAACTTGTGTATTTGCATATTTGTCCAGTAATTCTTAGGTGGATGGGAGCAGAAATAAAAAATCTTTAATTTTGATATTTTTAATAAATAAAAATCCATCTAGGACAGTATAAATATCCACCATCTAATAAATTTATCTAAACGTCTTTAGAACTTAGAATTTATGTAAGTTTTTTTTTTTTTCCCCTAAATATTTTATCTCTTTATATTCTATCAAAAGTATTATATTAATATTAACTAATATAATCTTCTTTTATAGTTAAACATTTTAATTATAATACAGTAAACTGTCTTCACTAAAACTCAAATCCGAGACCCCTCCCTTCCTTATACCCCATCTTTTTGAAACGTGGAACGTTTTACGGCTCTACTACATAAGCATATTAATAGCAACTAATATAATTAAATTAAATATATCGATAATAAATTTACTTATACTTATAATGATTGATATTAATTGAAACCAAGGTGGGTTGGCTTTTAGGATTGTGTATATATCTCCACAAGGAAATCATAAAACAAAATTATTATTACATAATAATCCACAGAATTTCACACTGTCACGACCAGATGAGTCTCATCCATGCCGTTTATCAACAGCACCAATTGCACCACACACCAGTGATCACTCTTCTACCGTCCAGATGATACTTCACATCGTCCAACACAACAATCATCACTACACTGAAGAACAACCTATGACATCTCACAATAGCTCATCAATTGGTATCGAGATTAACATTGATCTCATAATGAATACTTCCTTTCTCTCATCCCTTCAGATATTATATCATCAATATGTCATCAAAGATCTAGTACAACATCTGCCCTTCAATACCTTGTTTCTGAGTAGGATTATGGTTTTTAGAAGCTACGAAACCGGGCCATGGTCCTCTGATTTTGATATTTCTTACAAAGGTTTGTTTGGTTATCTTGTTAGGCTAAAGTATGCAAAATTTGTAATCCCACATCGAAATAAAAGTAAATATATAGATTAAAATGAATGGAACTCAGAATCACTATGATGAGCATATACCTAATACTTGTTACTTCTTTGTCTGGTAAGGAGAACAAATGTTCCAAAGCCTGCCATTATTGCAACTTTTATTCCCTGAGAAGGGAGAAAAAACAGTACTAATCACAGTTAGCATTTTTTGTATATCAGCAAATAATCTCTACACATGCACATACAAAGCTCGTGATTTTCACAAATAATTAATAAAGGAAGCTAAATCTGGATTTTTTTTCCATTTAATTATGAGGGGGATTCTGAATTTGTAGTTTGTATCGTGTTTTTTTTTTTGGCAAATATCAAAGCTCTCTCTCACCTGTCCAAACAGGCCTCTTGTAGGTTCAGTGTCTGCTGGACTCTCGAACCTTTTTTTCACCCTCTGAGAAGATTTCTGGCCCTGCTTCCCCTCAATATCAGAGCTTCCATGTACCTTATGCTAGAAACAACAATGAAAAAACAGTGATGAAATAATCAGATTTCCAAACTTGTTTCAATCATTCTATGTCAAGAATAGAAGGGTGAAAAGTTTATATTCCAATACAGCAGACAAACAGTTTGAATATGAAAACACTGTAAACAGCAAAATCCGCTCCCAAAGTGGAGAAAAAGGATATGCTATAGATTTTAAATAATCGAAGTTCTTAAACTTACTATCACAGCTCAACTTGATTCATAAAGATTAGAAGTGATAGCTGGAATTGACAGTAATACCTCAAACAATGCAACAAAAAGCTGGAGAAAAAGAAAAGGCAGTGAGGAATCGATATCTGATATATCTCCTCTTCCACATTTTCTAAAAACCATAAGCTCACCTTTTTTTGATCACCTCCCATTAGATTCATCACTTGTTTATCACTAGTTGTTATACACAAACGTCTTGTGTCGTCTGGGAATATACAGCTGGCACACCTTTCAAAGCTGAAATGCTCGTCTTTACAATACAGTACTGGTTTTGGTGGACCTTCCTTACTAATGATCTCACATAAAAATCTTGATTGAACTCCTACTCCATCCTTCTCTATAAGTGAAGTGCCGCCAGAATCTCTCTCGTCGGTGACCAAATTAGAAGGTTGAAGCCTGTCCTGATCATTGAACATTGTTCTTGAATCTGTAGCTGTTTCAGCTGGGAATTTTCTAATAAAATGTTCAAAAGATTTTTTCTCTTCCATTTTGTTTACTTGTCTATTTTTATCACTTGGCATCTCATTTTCAGATTGGATGTGTTTTGCACTTAGCTCCTTCAACTGCCTAGCATATAGGGGTGCTTTACTGTTCTCCAAAGATCTATCAAAACCCATTTGCTCTCCTCTTTTTCGTCCAAATTCATCCATAAGCACAGAATCTCTAGCCTCTTCTGAAGTTGATTGCGTTTGTTTAGTGTTCCATGTCTCGATTTCCTTAAATTTTTGTGGATCCCTTAAAAGAACTTCCTTCCAGCTCTTGGTTGATTGAGATTTTGTAACTGGTGGGGCAACACGATGCTCCATTTCCTGTTTCCAAGCAAATACTTTTCTGAAAAACTTATAGAAGAACAAGTACCCTTTGGATTAACATATGTAGAATATTCACAAGGCAAAGTACAAGAAATACCTGAATTTGACTATTTTCAAAGGCACTTATCATTTTCCTCACATTACTGGGAGTTTTCCTCAATGAACTCAGCTTCTTAGTTTTATCAGCATGATTTTCTTCCAGGCTAGGAAAAGCTGAATTACTATTGGTGGCAACAGATTCCAAACTTCTTGACATAGTCGAAGCTCCTTCTGAAAATATGGGCTTCACAGGAACATCAGAGAAATTTGGTTGAGACTCAGATTTCTCTACTAAAACTGTGTGTTCTAGTTCAGTTGGATACAGAGCTCCAGCTACCTGTGAAACTTCATCAGTTGACAAACTCTCTCCACTTCTATCTGTATCATTCTAAAACAGGTAAGATAACTGTTAGGATTCAGGAAAACTCTTGGTATTTTCGGGTCTTTCATGAAATGCTGAAGTTCCGCAAGGCAATGTAAACAATCCTTAACTAGAGTCGTTGAGTTGTCATCGACCTGAGTTCCTTCTATCTTATCAGCACCAGATTGTGGCTGCGCATTCAGATTCACAGGATTTTGTTCCGGACCAGCTTGGTTAGCAGTCTCTCTGAAGCTTTCTGTTTCAGTTGGAAGGAGGCCTCTTTGTGAATCTTGAGAAGATGCAGGACTCAGAACATCAAGAAAAAGCCTTTCAGAAAAGGTACAAATGTAAGACGACATTGACAACTAAAAATTATGCCATTTTCTTCAATTTTTTTTCATCTTTTCTCTTCTCCAGAGTCCTTTTTCCTCCATTAACTGGGTAGGTGAGATCATACCTGAAACTTTCTTGTTGATTGACAAAGATGACAAAGCAGTGCCTGAAAGCTCACTTTGTTTCTTTTTCGATGCGGATTCTCTCTACCAAAGAAAAATGTTGTAAATGGAAAAATTATTCCTTTCATGCAGACAAGTACTGTTTAATTGTCCAACAAAGTATTTAGAGAGAACTAAGTTACGAGCCCCTTCTTTCAATTTATTTGAAAATTTGTAAAAGAGACTTAAAACCAAGCCCAAATCTTCTCATTTCAAAACTATTTGATAAAGAATGAAAATTTAATTGATAAAGAGTGCATCATGCACAAGTACTACATTAGGGAACTAGGTACTACATTAGGGAACCTTGGGTACAACCGGATGGAGATTGAAATAAGGGGCCTATAACTTAGTTCTCTCAAGTATTTACAGGATGGAGATTCATAGAGATATAAACCGTTGCCCTTCATAATATGATTTTCTCGGAAAATCTCTGTAATAAACAGTAGAATTTAAGTCTAAACAAAGTAAATACCACTTTCTCAGTCATTGGTTTTAGTTTTTTCAGTATCATAAACCCTTAAATGTGAGGGTTTTTATAAATCACAAAACCTCTGGTAAGCATATGTGAAATTGAAAATGACCATCATAATGGATGACAAGGGGAAAAAAGAGAAGGAAAAGAGGAACAATACCATTATCCGGATTCTGTTCCGCTCTTCTTCACTGAGGATGAACTGCAACTTCATATGCACATGCCCACCCCCTTTGAGGGGGAAAATGTCATCCAACAAACCTTTTTGAATTACCAACATGGTATCAATGTCTGCAACCCAGGAAAAAAAAAAGAAAAAAAAATCATCCCAATCACCTTTTGTTGCAAGAGGAAAAGAAAAAACGTTCAATTAGGAAAAATGATACACCTGTATGTGATATTTCATTTCCTTCAGCATCTTGTAGCCTAACAGTCAAGTTCTGCCGAAGGGCAGTTAAAGGGCTGTACAAGAACAACACAATTTGAAATTCAGAACCAAGAAATTAGATGAAACACAAACAATAGGGGATTGAATTTGAAGAATTAGGATGAAATTCAGAAGCATTACAAAGAGAAATCCCCCTTATCCCAAGTCTGGTACTCTTTTTTTCCCATGGAAACTGCATTATACAGTACAAAAACCCTAGTCAATTCCACAAACAGAATGATATCTGAAAAACAATTTCAGCAGGAACAAAAATGGAGGGAAAGGGATAATCCGCATACCCTTCATGGAAATCGATGAAGGGGATGATGAAGAAGGAAGGCCCTCGAAATCCAGAACTAGAATAATGGATTAAATTGAGTGAATATACATAAAAGTTTTTTTTTTTAATATTTCAAACTATATTATATTAGGAGGGGAAGCTTCTGACACCTGAAACTTGGATGGTTCCCGGCATTGGAGATGGAGCTTTGAAGTAGATGTTGATCAAAGAGAGGGAGAGCCAATGGCAAAGCTTGCAGTATTGATTTGAATTTGGAATTGATTGATGGAAGGGAAATTACTAATTAGGAATGGTGAGATATGGTTTGCAGAGGGAGAGTGTGGATATGGTTGGATTTCAACTCTTCAAGTTGGGGAAGAGAACTACACTGTGGGCTCCATCAACCTTCAAACTATTCATTAACCACCACAAATTCTATAAAGAAAAATCTTTATTTTTGTCTCACTCCCCCTGCCTCTGCCTCATGATCCTTAACTCCTGTTCATTTATCAGTTAAGGTAAGATCAGTGATGTCCCAAAATCATCATTTTAAGAAATTTTTTTTTTCTCAAAGTAGTTTATGTTTAGAAACAATGTTCAAATTACTATTTTTTTTATCACATTATCAAAATCGTAATTTTGTCACATCATCAAAACCATAATTAGTGATTACGATTTTAAACTATTTAAAGATTTAAACTGCAGTTGATTATTTTGGGACATCAGTCAGGGAAGAAGATTAACCTCAGAAGGCTTAACTTCTGTGCAATGATTTCATCTCCTTCTGGGTTGTTGTCTGGTTTTAATGAGGACATTTGGCTGTGTTTCGATTTTCGAAACACATCTCCATCTGAGCAGAATGAGTAGTGGTCACATTTAATATCAAGGTCAGCAATACAAACAGAAGCCAGTTATTTTTTTACCCTTAGAGACAAGCTGTGGTCCAGTTGAAAATTTTGAAATACAAGCTCACAGGGCATAGGTTGGCCCTCCCTGTACATTTATGTGATCACAAGCTTATTATGTTTTTATAGGGACTCGAACCTGGTCCCTTCCCTTTGCTCTGCCCAATTCTTAACTACTGAGCCAAGTCTCATTGGCATGCGGCTTATATAGTTATTTTTTTATTAGTATCACTCTTTTTTAATTTAATTCTCAATCCCCGACAACACTTCATATCATATCAAAGTCCAACTCAAAAATTTCAATTGACCTTTGTCGGCTTCACAAAATAAAAGAGTATCATCAACATAAAGAAAGTTGGAGATGACCAACTCCTCACCTCCCCTATCTGTAACCCTACTGCCAAAGAGAAAATTTCCTTTGTTGTGACATATGACTGACTCATTGAGGTTGGTGCGGCTGTGAACGCCAAGGGGAGCACAAGTAGAGGAGCCAAGACATTTCTATGTACCGATATATACTGCTCTCAACAGAGAATAAAACCCTCAAAAGATCGATTAGATATGTTAACCTTTCACGCTAAGATCATTCCACACTTTCATATTAACTGACACGTAGATCGTGGTTTGGTCTCACTTCCCAGTAGTTCGCATGTTCGCAAACGCTCACTACTATGGATACTATTTCGAACCCTTTGAGGACACCAAGTAGTTCCTTTCCCCACTACGTGAATCGTCGCAGAAAGCACCAATAATAAATACATTCAAACCTACTAATGGGCCAAACCCAAAAAGAACCCAATATAAAGGAGTAAATATCTTGTGTTCTTGGGCACTACTCCACTTTCACACAGACCGATGCGATCGTATCGTTCTACATGCCTAGCTTAAGGTATGTAGTTTCGAATGCCTTTTGGAGAACTGGCATCATTATATGTAGGCAGGGGCATTGATGTCTGATCAAGTTTAGAATCACCATCTAATAGGATTGAGTTTGAACACCAGAAGAAGGCAGTCTGCCCTTTTTCTTTATAAAATGAAAAAAAAAATGACAATAAAGAATAGAAGGATCAGAATTAAAGATTTGGGACAGATTTTGTCTTTATGAAATGTTTGAGAATGGTCTTCTCTTCATCAATTCTTTTCTTCTCTTCAAGATCCTTTGGTTTTGCTTTTCTTTTCTCTTCCAAGATCCACTTGAATAGATCAAGCTGCTGATCGGCAGGGATGGGCGGGAGCTGCACCTTCAAAGGCTCCATTGTTGCTGGAGGGGTCGTACTCTCAATTGGAACAGAAGAAAGTTCCGCCACAGCTTTTCCTTCTTCTCTGTGTTTCTTTGCACTGTTGCTGTTCTCCGTGTCTGCATCTTTCTTCTTTGCCCCCATGAACATGTAAGCTGCAAGAGATGAAATCAAAGTTAGTGAATTGCCTTGTGATTTCTAAGGTTTGAAAGTGGATAATTTAACAAAGAGGTCTTAGTTGATGTCTTTAACTTTTTAATATAACCGTTACTGATAAATGTCTAATTACAGCCATCATCAACCACCCTTCCATCAGAATCACTAATTAGGACTTGCATGCTTAACTAACAATACCGTCAAGCACAGATTCCAATTGCCTCATTTCTATGTATCTATCAATCGGTACCTTCCTCCTCTTATTTTGGCATATGCAACATACCAACCACTTGCCACCTTATGATCAACCGTGATGATTTCTGACCCAAACCATCAGATTTCACAAATGAGAGTTTTATCCCAAATGATTAATTTGTTTTCAGCCGTGATGTTGATGGAAATACTAGCAAGACTTGAAATGAGATCCCATATCTAGTTTCCAGTTGAATTTAAGCTTCTAGCACCTCCTCACTTCCCGTTCTAACATCAAATCAATCTTAACTCCTCAATATCAGAATTCCATTACAGAAGAAAGAAATATTTTGCTACCTGCTCCCTCATTCTAGGTCAAGAATTTCATATTTGAAGAAAGTAACCTTGGTCTCGACCTAGGAATAGGATTCCTTTCACTAATCAAGTCCAACCATAAGGTTCACATTTAAAGAGAGTAACCCTTGGCCTTGACTTTGGGATAAGTTTCCTTTAACTAAGTAACACTTCCTTATTCTGGATAAAAAAATTTCACATTTGAAGTAGTAGCCTTGGCATTGACCTGGACCTAGGAATAGAATTCCTTTACCTAATTATACTGATCAAAAAAAGAATTCCTTTACCTAATTATGTCCAACCTAATAGGAGAATAATAATAATAAGGTCCAACCATAATAATAATCTTTCAACTAATTGAGTTCAACCATAATAGGAGAATAATAACAAAGTCCAACCATAATGATAATGCATAAGCATCCATGAAGGCATAAGGAAAAGAAAGGCGTAATGATATAGAAGCATCCATTAAGGCATACATGCAAGGAAAAGAAAGGCTTCGAGAAGTTGCAATGCTAATATCCAAAACCATGATGATGCTTCCTAGTGAAGAGATTAATATATCCAAGGATTTCACACAAAACTGGATATTAACACATCCACAGTCGTCTAGTTCACAAGAATACAATTTGATATGGTAAAAATAAGACTAAAATCAGTCCAAAGAAATGAATTAATGTGGTTTGGTCAGTCATATGATGACAAGTCAGCTTCCAATGGTATCAAAATATTACAACGTCACGCCGCGATCACGCCAAAATGCCCAAAATCAAAACAATCACTGGTCTTTATCAAAGGGGTAACACAGAACTACTTCTCTTTTTTTTTTAAAAGTACATTTTACATAGACAGGGTTCAATTAGAAGTTCATAACTGAGAGTAGCTTTCCAAAATTCTCAATTACAGAAGGTGTACACCACCACATTGTATCCACATCCCATCCATTATCAATCACCTCTTTCTATTATGATAAAGTTATTGCTCTGATCAATTCCATCCATCACAGATCTTATAATTTAACTTTCTTTCTACAATGATGAGACAAGCTGTAGGGGACTTTCTCTATCAGAATTTTCAACATTATAATGTCAGGCTTATCATAAAATATGCAACCATAATAGGATTTTGGATCATTTGGTTAGCTCTCACTTTGTGTCTTTTCTGGTTAATCAATCTGAGCTATGTGCTTATCCCACAAAAAAAAAAAAAAAAAGAAAAAAGATTTTAACCCATAAATATTCATACATTTATACAATGTGCCCTCTTGTCATCAAATCCAATTCATATAAACTTAAACAGCACTTCAAAATTAAAGTTTTATTATACCCAGTCAAGCTTAAGATGTTCTGACTAAAAACTTAACCAAACAGACAATGACCCATCAAAAATATGTATAGAACATTCATCCCAAATCGGCTGTTCACCATCAACTCAAACCTCAAGCGAAGCACACAGCAAAGAATAAAGGCACAATCACTTGAGTGGCTAAACCTTCCTATCATGTTGAAAACCAATTACCCAGAAAGATTAAAAAAAAAAAGGTGTACATTCATCTTTTAGCCATACCTCCAAGAGCAAGATTTGCAGCTAAGAGAAGACGCCAAGCAAGTTTGTAGCGCCTAACGACTGATGTCTTGGGAGGTTGAGGAGCTGAAGGCGCAGAAGATTCCATTGATTTCTGGATGAATCTCAGCTCGTTTTTCTGGCCTTTTCTCTGTAAATCAATCCAATGAAAATTAATCGAAGCCGAGCTCTGATTCCCTCACCTGAGAAATAAACAATTGTTGAGGGTTTAAGACAAGAAATAAGGGGTTACATTTGATTTCATTTATATATTAAAAATAATAATAATAATAACGAGAAGCTTCTTCCAAAATCGAGCACAAGATCCTGAATTGTCCTCATTTGCTTTCAAAACTTATTATTTTCAGATGTTCCATTGGGGAATATAAAAAAAAAAAAAAAATTTAGGTTTGGGGTAATCCATTTCAAAACAATTATAAAAAGTACTTTTTGAAAACTTTTTTTTAATATTTTATAAATAATTTTTTTAGTATTTTTTTTAAATAATTTGTATCTTTAAGTATTTTAATTTAATTATTTGATACATCTATAATTATTTTTAGAATAAATTAAAATATATTTTAAAAACCACATGTTTTTATTTTAAAAAAATTATTAACTTATTTCCATTTTTTAAAATAACAATGTCCATCTTTTTTTTAAAATAGATCCATGTTTTAAGATCCAAGACTGTGCGAACATCATCATTGCTGCCACTGTGTTCATTGCCATGCCGATGCCAGCATGGGCCAAGTATCATCTTAATACAACGCTTGCTTGTCATCGCCTTTCATACGATTGTCTATTTACGCGAATCTGTTAAGCAAATTCAATCAACGCTAATAAATCAAATCAATGATCACAATATATCATATGTTTCGACCATATATTATGGGCCAAAATAATGACAAATATGCGCTCAACTATTACAACCTATATTGCTTTGATGAATCCACTATACTATTAATTCGAATGACAAGCCATTTTCTATTCTTCTGTTCATTTCGATTCTATATTTCTATCTATATATTACTAATTTAAATCACTAAAAATATTATTTTTCTTAAAAAAAAAGTCAATAAAAATACTCTTATTTTATTGTCTTTGAGAATGATATTTTAGAATAATTGGATCTCAAAATTCAAAAAAATCTTAAATAACCTTCAAATTTTATTTAAGTTTTTTTGATAACTAACATTATATAATTTAAGAACTATCCCTTACTAAATTTCATTATGAGTTCTTCTTAAAAGTAATACTACAAGGATATTGGTATTTGAAAATCCGAAAAATAATCTTAATTGAATTCGAAATTTACTTAAATTTTATATTATACTTATTATTTCAATTTAAAATTTTATTCTGTCTATTATTAAATGTATAAATTAAAACCACAATAAAAATTAGATTTAGGGGGGTGATAATTCATAAACCCATATTATTCTTAAGTTTAATCATATGTTGTTTCTTAAGAAAATCACCCAATGTATAATATAATGAAATTTGCTTGTAAACTGGAACAATTGAATGTATTTTTTGAATATTATATATATATTAACATATATATATATATATATATATATATATATATATATATATATTATTCTTTTTTAAAATAAATCTAAAAATTATTTTTTATTTATATTGTTATTTTTTTGACAACTAAACACTTTTTATATTGGTGTTTTAAAAATAAAAATAAATACATGATTGCCTCAAGTTTTAGCTCCTAAAATTATATTGGCCAAGGAAAACTCATACTATTCAAATTTATTTTATTTTTATAAAGTCTCTCTAAATCCTATCCTTCATTTCCCTCACCTTTTTATCTATTAGTCTTTTTTTTTTAAGTAACGATTAGTGATTTTTTTATCATTATTGGTCTAAAATCATATTTCTATACATTTTTTCCATCTTTTTATTTTTCTCAATAAAGTAATTATTTCACAAAGATATATGCTTTTATATGTTTTTTTTCTTCATAATTTAGTCTTCATATTGGTGCTTGTGTGATTGTCGTCTTTGTAAGCGTATAGTTGTCATTGTCTTTGTGCGACAGGTAGTTGTGTCGTCTTAATAGGACGGTTTGGTTTTCGTCGATGTTTATTTATATTTGGATAATTCGAAGAAGCGAAGTATATCTTATTAGAATGATAAATCGAATAAATGGTTTTGATATATTACAATAGAAAGCTTGCAGGTTAAAATATATTATAATTCGCCTGATAAAAATGTCGAATATGTAGTACCGATTATCGAATATATGAGCTTTGAAGTATTTAATTATCTTGTGCTTGCGAATGTTGTTTAATCAGCATGATTTTTAACGGTTTTGATTATATATTTTTATCTATTTATTGTTAATTAGAATTAATGAAATTATTTTTCTCAAAAAAAAAAAAAAGGGATATTCAAATTTATATCATTTATACAAGTTTTAGCGGTTTTATGAATTTTTAGGGTTAGCTAGATACAATTCTTTTTTTTTTATTTATTCCATCTTGAATAATCCATACGAATAATTTTTTAATTATTTTTTATTCACATTTAAATTTTATTAATTATATATTTTGAAGATAAAATCATTATTCCTTTAAAAAATAAAATCATAATTTTAAAAATTAAATATAAATTAATTGTTAAAATTATTTTGAAGAGTCTCTGTTCCATTTCTGCTTCCCTGTTTCTTCTCCAAGCTGCTTTCTTGAGGGGCCGCCAGAAGCTGATACAGACAGGTGCTCTTCTCTCTCTTCGCCGTTGTTCTTCCACTCCACTGTATCGAACACCAATCGATCGAAACCCTAATTTTCACATTTCATTCCCAAATGATCTCATTGCTTAGAAGAACCAAGCTTCTAGCCTTAACCCTAACTTCCAACCCAAAAACTCTCCGCCCATTCCTCCGGCTTCTCTCGTCTTCCTCCAAATTTCCCGAGTATGAAATGCCCTCGGTCACATGGGGCGTCGTCCAAGGCCGCAAAGAGAGACTCGTCTCTCGCGTCATCATCTCCGACTACCTCAAAACCATCGGCATCATCCCCGACGAGCTCGAGCAGGTTGAACTCCCTTCTACCGTCGAAGTCATGAGAGAACGGGTGGAGTTTCTCCAGAAGTTGGGACTCACCATTGACCACATAAATGAGTACCCTTTAATGCTCGGATGCAGTGTTCGGAAAAACATGATTCCAGTTCTGGGTTATTTGGAGAAGATTGGGATTCATCGATCGAAACTCGGTGAGTTCGTGGTGAATTACCCGCAGGTGTTGCATGCTAGCGTGGTTGTTGAATTGGCTCCTGTAGTGAAGTTCCTAAGGGGGCTTGATGTTGAGAAGCAGGACATCGGTTATGTCTTGTTGAAGTATCCCGAGCTGTTAGGGTTTAAGCTTGAAGGAACTATGAGCACTTCTGTGGCCTATTTAGTGAGTATTGGAGTGAGTCCGCGGGATATTGGGCCGATGGTAACACAGTATCCTTATTTTTTAGGGATGAGAGTGGGGACTGTGATTAAACCCATTGTTGATTACTTGGTTTCTTTGGGTTTGCCCAAGAAGGTGCTGGCAAGGATGATCGAGAAGCGGGCATATGTGCTTGGGTACGATTTCGAGGAGTGTATTAAGCTGAATGTGGATTGTTTGATTAGTTTCGGGATTAGGAGGGAGGCGCTTGCTTCAGTTATAGCCCAATTTCCACAAATTATTGGGTTGCCTTTGAAAGCTAAGTTGTCATCACAACAGTACTTCTTTAATTTGAAGCTCAAGATTGATCCGGATGGATTTGCTAGAGTGGTTGAGAAGATGCCACAAATAGTCAGTCTTAATCAGAATGTAATTATGAAATCTGTTGATTTCCTCCTTGGAAGAGGAATACCCGCTGCGGATGTGGCCAAGATGGTTGTGAAATGTCCTCAGTTAGTGGCATTGCCGGTTGAGTTAATGAAGAATAGCTATTACTTCTATAAAAGTGAGATGGGGAGACATGTGAAAGAGCTTGTGGAGTTCCCAGAGTACTTTACCTATAGTTTGGAATCTCGGATCAAACCCAGGTATAGGAGGTTGCAAAGCAAGGGGGTGAGCTGTTCACTGGATTGGTTCCTCAACTGTAGTGACCAGAGATTTGAAGAGAGACTACAGGCTGATTACATTGAAATGGAGACTGTTGGTCCTTCATTTGTTATGGGTGGGAAATTGGAGTTACCAGGGAATGAGGTTGTGTCGGATAAGGAAGATGAGAGTGATGATGAAGAACTTTATAGACGCACTGTTTCTCTATAGAAAAAAATTTGTTTTTCACATAGGTGAAGCAAATTGAGTTTATGATGATGATGAAGGGGTATGCATTTCTACTTGTTTGTTTCCTTTAATTTCAATATCACAGTATAATTTAAATGGGACAATTAAATGGTTTTATTTCCGCATCAAAACATTTTAGAGATGAAGTTTGCAATTTACTGGGATTTTGGGACTTGGAACTATCATAATTTCCATTGTGAAATGGTTTGGTTATGTACTTAGCTTTAGTGGGTGTAGCTTTTAGGGAGTCTGTTCTGCCTTTAAAATGATTGAACCATCTAAATGTTTATAAGAAAATATGAGTACCATATTGCCCTCTTTGAATGTTCACAGGGTAACTCCCCTGTGCTTGCTGTGGGCAATTTGGATTGAGAGGAACAAAGTGGTCATTGAGGATATGCAGTTCTCGTTAGATAGGCTGAAAACCTTTTTATAATGTCATTTCGTGAATGGGCTACTATGATTCCTAATGTGAATCTCTCCTTTTTAAGAGGAGTGTTGGGTTCTATGTAGTTTGTGTGGTGGGGTGTTTGTCTTAATCTTTGTTTTTTTTTGTGCCGTATTCGGCCCCTTTGTATACTTCTAGTGTACTCTTGTGGGGTGCCCGGTTGTGGCTCTCCCCTTTTTTTAATATATGGTTTTATTTGCCTATCAAAAAAAAAAAAATGTTCACATCTCTTTTGAAGTTTATTGAATCTTAACACTTGTATGACCACTTGATCTGTGTTCCATTTTCAGTCATGTGTTATATCTCTTTCCTGTGTGGAAGAGCTATGCGAAGAAGAATTACACTGCACGCTTCAAATCTGTTGTTCAAGTTGCTTCTCCAACCAAACTCAATATATATAAATATCCATAGTTTTGAAAAATAGCATCGGGTTGGCATTATATGAAGAAGCAATTTGAAGAACCCATTTGGACTAAGTATTGCTTTCCTTTGAAAAAAGAATTTTGGATAAAAGGCTTGTTCTTTTTTCTCTCAGAAAAAAAGGTATATTCAGGTAAGCTTCCAGGTATGTGTGGTACTGCTTGTGAACATCTTGGGATTAGCTTGTTAGGTTGTCTTATCTTTTTGTAATATGTTGGTATGATTAATCTACTTTGGGACAGGAAGAGCATTCTTAAGACGATCCTACAACCTCTCCCTGTCCCTTAGTCATGATATGAAGGCAGCCCTCTGGGCAGGTAATCCAGTTTTGTGCTTGGCTTAGTATACTAATAAATGTCTCTGTCTAGGGTTTTTCGCTAATGTGTGTGATCCCTCATACTGTTTGGTTTTGGATCAAACTATGGCCGTGGATGCAAAAGTAGCTCAATTTTTATGTAGTGTGCCAAGAAACTCAGTCTTTGCCTTGCTTTATATCAGAGAAATTTCTGGTTGTAACTTCTAAGTATGTTTCCATTCGTTTTGGGCATAGTTGAACTTGATGCTGTTCTGTGCAGACCAATAGATTCAGAATTAGTGGCAACAGGTGGCGGAGGAAGAATTTGTTTGGAAGATATTTTGTGGAGACTGGGCTTTTGAACTTGGAGTTATTTATATAACAAAATCAGGACATACTTTAGCTTTCCTTTGGTTGAGGATTTTATCGCTAACTTGTTTTGTTCATTTATTCCAAACTCATGAATAAGTTGGATTCTACTTCCTTACTCATGCTTTAATTGGACTTCGTCAAATCTCTGTTCAGCTCACAAGGATTTCATGTCTAGTTTAGACTTCCATACTGATAGATCGTAGGTTTTGTCTGGAAGCTTTGTTTTGCCTCTTCCGGAGATCTCGAGTGCACACTTAAGTGTTCTAGTGGAGGCACTGATGTGTATATATTTAGCATTTTCAGTAGTTCAATTCTCATACGACTTCTTAGAAATTGAGTGTAAACCATGTCACTATGCTGTGAAGCAGGTTAAGGTTGGCATCCAAGAGAACATTTGGTCTAGACCGGTTCGGGGGACTGAGCAGTTTGGATGTGGAACGCAGATAGTAAGTGCCTACTTTTAATTGTGAGAAACTACCTCCTCTTTTTATTTTCCAATTTAATTTGTAGATGTACATTATTAATTCTTGTTTCTGCTGGTTGTTTAGGTCAAACAACCTATACTGATTCTGATGATGCAACCTTCAGAATACGAAATCCAAAAGTGGTGATCCACAGTGTTAGAGGTATAAATCTGGATTACCATCCCTTCCATTTTCCTCATCATAATTCAGTTTTAAGGAGTATAGTAGATTTTGTACGCGAAACGCTTCTGTATCTCTTTCATGGTCACAATATGATTTATTTTTCTCTCCCTCCTGAATGTCACCTTCTTCTTTCTGTCTCACCTTTGTGAATTTAATATGATTAAACAAAATGTTGTGAGCTAACTCAATGTTTGAAGATCGAAACGGAGTTGCAGGTGGAATTCTTGTTATTTTATTATCTTGGGGGATAGAAAAAGAAGGGGAGCATAAAATTTAAAATGTCTCAAGGGAGGCATAGCACAATACACAGGGAGTATACCAAAAGTCTAGTCTAGGCAATGAGGTTAAGAAACAAGAGTGCAGATTAATCCAGTCCAGCAGGTATTTTCAGGTTCTTTCCTTAGTACTTTCCGGGTTCAAACAGAGCCTAAGGGTACAAACTAAAACATAAAAAATATTAGGATTGATTTAACCCCGAGGGTAGGGGTAGCTCAGTTGGTTCAGCCTTGGGTTTTCTCGCTGATCGTCATCAATTTGAGTCCCTTGAGGCCATTGGAGGATTTGCCCAACCGTTAACTTCGGGATCTCATGGGATTAGTCAAGGTGCACCCAAGCTTTGGCCCGGACACCTACAGTTACCAAAAAAATTGTATTAGGATTGAATTTGGTCTCCAGGAAATGGTTTCAACTACCTCCAACCTCCACAACTACAAGAGAAAATCATGTCTGTGTTCCTTTTTTCTTTTGACAAACTATGCACTTTGCATACAGAAGAGTCGAACCGGGGACCCCTCCCCCCTCCTGTTGTTTTAACGTTAAGGCACCACTTAAACTAGGCGTGATGGGCATGTCCGTGTTCTTAAACAAAAGGAAATCAAGATGGCATCTGAGAAGAGTAAATTGAGACATCAAAACATCAGGACAACGTCTAAATTCCCTAGGAACGATCCCCTTCTCAGTTTCAGTTATCATTTTTGTATTAGAAACCTCTATCTTATTGAATCAAACAGTTACTTCCTTTGATATTGCTTTCAGAATATGTTTTAAAAAATAATATGTCCGAACTACTCTTAAGAGTGTTTTCCAAAATTGTTTTTTTTCATCATTTTTCTTAGAGCTCTTCTTTTGTTTTGAATAAATCTAATTTTAAAGTCACTGAATTCTTTCTAAAAATAAATGATTCCAATATGGATTTCTGAAAGATGGCTCCAGTCTTTGTTATTTTCAATATATCAATCCATCTTATTAGATGTACACATTGTTTTGAACGTTTTGCTTTTTGTATTTTAATTATTTTTCTTATTTTTTATTGAAAATTTGAAACTTGAGTCTGGCTATTCTTATTTTAAAAAGAATATAAATAGAATAAAATTAATATACATAAATAATATCAAATATATAATTAATCAATTAATTATAGGATAAATATACTCCATGACATGAGCTGCTTTAATGAAAAAAAAATAAATAAAATTTGAAATATTCAAAGTTGGAAATTTCAGGAATCTCTGCACTAACAGCCCAATAGCCCAAGACTGTTGCTTGAAAGGAGTTTGGGAAAAAGAGGAATTCGAAGAAGGTGTCATGTGTAATTATAGATAAATTGGTTCCATGTGTTAGTAGGTTTTTGGTTTTTTTTTTTTTTTCTTTTTTTGACAACTAAACATTTTGAATTACAATTTAGTAGGTTTTGGTTCTTAAATGATTAAATCACATTAATCAAAGCAGGCCATTGATTTGAACATCCATTATTTGTAAAATGGAATATATCACAAAGACAACCTTTCTTCATAGATTTTTTTTACTTCTATTCGTTTTTGTATATTACGTTGTAGTATTATGTTCTTACAAGGATTTGATCTTCATTCTCTCGTATGTCCGTTCCACCTCTTTATCACTTGAGTTTTCATAATTTCTTATTCATTTAAGTTATGAAAAAAAGGAAGTTCTTGGCAGTTTCTATAATTAATCTTTTATGAGTGTGTTATTGTCATATGTGGTGGAGAAAGTTTCATCTTACCGGTTCGTTTTTTTTGGAAATTTCAGGCCTCTTCCTTCCGGTGGTTGTGAGGCCTATATTGGACTCCTTGAAACATCGACACAAATTCGTAAAGAAAATGAGAATTAATTTTTATTTAAAAATAAATAAAAATTATAACCTAGGAAAAATGGTTCAAAGGGGATCTTAATGGTTGGAACAAAATAACTCACTCAGTGCTGAAACCAAAATAAAGAAAGTTTTTTAGCGTCTATTAAGCTTCTTGTATCAGTTGTAGTCTTCTTTTTGTTCTTAAAGGAAGCTTGGCGCAAGATGACCTATACACCCATTCTCTCATTTTATCACTTGAACTAAGCTTCAAGGACAAAATGAAAAGGAAGTTACCCATTATGCCCCGTTAGTATGATAGAGTGCTCAACGTTATAAAATATTAAGGCTTAGGGAAAAGAGTCATGAGTTCGAGTTCTAATGGAGATAATTTATTACACTATAATTAAATTGTTTAGCTTTCAAAAAAAAAAAAAAGCAAGTTAATAATTAGATTTGAAATAAATCATCCAAGAAAAATGGAAATTCTTATTTTGAATAAGGAAACATTGAACAATGCCTTTTGACAATCTCAATAACTAAAAATCCTTGGCTTAGAGTGTTCAGAAAATTTCTCCTCAAATGCCTTTTGAGGATATCATCATAGAGTCCATTCATCATCTAAGGGCTAAGATAAATAACAAAATTAATGGAGCTCTAATTAGAGCATCCCCTTATAAGACTAAAATAAATGATAAGAAACTCCCAGTGCAATGAATATTAAGAATATATAAATAGTATGGTAGAATATATATTATACTAATATGTTTTTTCTTGTGACCCTTTTATATCAACTCAATAGGATAAAAAAAGTCATCCAAAAACTTTTTTTTTTTACAACTAAACATATGAGTTACAATGTAGTAAACTGTCCCTATTGGAATTTGAACCCGAAATCATCCCTCCCTTCCCTATGTCTTGTTTATTTATACATTGAATGCTTTACCATATGAGCAGAGCATCCAAAATATTTATAAGAACCAACTTCATAATGTTTAGTAGTTAACTTGGATTTAACACAAACAAAACTAAACCTCTATTTGAGCAATGTATGAAGAGGCAAAGAGTAAGAAAACCAAATAACGTAATTTTTTTGCCGACGTATGAAAAACAAAGAGCAAATGAAACTAATATATTTAGACATAATAAGATCGAGGAAAACTACCCAAAACTTAATAAAAATAAGTATATACTCGTTCACACTCATATCTTAGTGTATTTTTTTCGACATCTATTCGCTTATTCACTTTGACATACAACGTTGTTTTAGGTCATTAAATACGATACATTTATAAGGCAATTATATTCTTTCCTTGGGAATTATACTGGTCGGTCACCACTTGGTCCATACAATAAGACTATTTGGAGTACGCTCGAATCGATCACATCTCGCTTTATACGATTCTCACATAATGTTGGAAGGTGCTTCTCTTAATAAAATCCATTTAGTACTATGTATTCCTAATTTCCTGAACTTCTTTGACTAGGTTAGGTTGATTTCTTTAATTGAGACATATTTGGGGGTAAAGGTCAAGGCCTAAGGGGATACTTCCAGTTGTTACTATGTAAACCCTTTGTGCATTAGGTCTTAAACTCATTTCTCAACATAAATCAATTCTGTGAAACCATAATAATCCCATGACTACGCAACTAACATCCAGCGCTAAGAATAGGGTCATGGCAAAGTTAAAAGTATATAAATCAAGCACTCCCGACTTCAACTTAAATCAACCACAAATGATGTTTAGCCACTCATTACAACCCCCAAATAAAACAGATTGAAGTTGGAAAACTTCTCAAAACTTTGCTCCAAGGCTATATGAGGTCCTCTAGCAGCTAGAGCTTCAATATCAACTCCAAATCCAAAGTAAAATGAGAGAAAATAAAAAACCTAAGTTGATTCTAGCTTAGGATGATAAAAACCCTTGAATGAGTGTTCTCCCACCAAAGTAGAACCCTAATAAAGTCTAAAAAACATGTATTTATAGTGTCTAGGGAAATGGACCTTTAAAAGGGCAAAAAATGGGAGTTTGCTACTCCAACCCGTCGACCTTTTCGTCTTGGCAAACAACATATTCACTGCAGCTAACCAGAATGTATCAGTAATTCAGATTTGACCTTCTAACTTCAAACGATCATAACTCTCTCATCCAACCTCCAAATGTAATGATTTTTGTCTATACGGAAAGCTAAAGAGAGTAGAATCTATCCATAGCAAGCTTTGTGTCATTGAAGGCCATTAGGTAGACTGAAAATGCACAAACTTTGAGTGATGTTGCATGTGGTGTTTTGGAAAATCCTTCCTTGACTTCACGAGGCCGTATCTTTTTCGTTCGAACTCCGAATTGGGTGATCTTCGACTTGTTGGAAAGCTTGAGAGATGTAGAATCCATCCATACCATGCTTGAAGTCATGGGAGGTCATGGTACAACCCATAAATTCATCATTTTGCTCTCTTTATGCTCTCTTTGCTTCAAAATATACCTAAAGTCATAAGATGATAAAATTAAGCATTAGAGTCATCAAAACACCATAAAAGCATATGATTGATAGGTGATAAATGGTATAAAACCATGTATGAAAATAACCTATCAAATACCCCCAAACTTGACATTTTGCTTGTCCTCAAACAAAGAACAAGACCATTTCCCAAATTTATTCAAAAAACAAAACAAGCAAAATGCATGAGTGAGAATGCTTCTTAGAATGATTGTTAAATTTTTGCCTCAACAATCTCTCCAAAAAAATAGCAAGGAGAAGAACTCAAGGTGATAAATTTTTTAACAAAGAGTTCAACCATCAAGTAAAATTGGCTTAGCATGAAAACTATTGTTTGTGTGTGTGCAGTCTCACCTAAATAAACCAATTGCAACCCGAATGGACTTATGCAAGTAAAAGTGTATGAAGGATCTCCTAATAAATGAAATAGACTCCACAGACTTATTTTTCATATCACTCTCCACTAATGCAGACTACTTGCAACACTAGGATTAAAAGGTCTTAAATAAGCTTGTAATGTAAGGTTTGGGTCAAATGCATGATAAAGGCCATCTTTTGGCTCAGATTTACCCAAAAAAATACATTTCTTTTTCACTTTTATCCATCTCCTCAAACACATTGGGCTTTCACCAACATTACATCACCCCCAAACTTATTGCTTTTCATACTTCACTTTGCTCCCCAAAACTCCTTAATTTTTTGTTCACATAACAACAAACAAGGTGTATGAGTAGTACAATGTTCGGTTCCCTTAAGCTTTCTACCTACCCCATTTAGCGAGCTTTAGGTCAGTAGCTCCTAGACCAATTGACCTTAGGGTATTAGGAGTAGAACACCTCTAAGAACTTACTTACTCAAGGTAGAAAAGCTACGAAACCAAACTTACTCAAGCTTTTATTCTTTCCTTTTGTTTTATTTTCTTTCTTTTTCTCATATATTTTTTTATCAACCTCGATCAATCACCCAATCCCACATAGCTTCAACATAATGCATCAACAATCATACATGCCATGGGTAAATAAGGTTTTCAATTGAAGGAATACATAAAAGGGTAAGGAGCATACTTGGTTCATAAAGAAAAAGGCTTCTTTAGGCTCAAAAAGGGTGACTATAGATTTGTTCATATAAAGGTTGGCTCAAAAGACACAATCGGTCCAAGGATGACCTAAATCATCTCCTAAATGTTGTGGTGTTTAGGATTTTGCCTCAAGCAATAATCAAACAAGTTCTACAGTTGTTTAGAAATCAAGAAAATTATGTTCGCATAAGTCTTCTCTAAGCTAAGCATAATTGGTTAACCGATTGAGACTTGTGCTTTAAATTGTTAAGAGTTTATAACTAAACACAACCAACAATATGGCTAAACATGGATTTTACAATAGCACCTTTCATTTTCCTCAAGCTATAAGAGGTTTGATTAGTTGTCATTATTGGTCATTAACAAACATCCAAAACAACACGCACTCAAAACATTTTTACCTTTTATTTTAAACTAAAAACATACTAAAACTAAACACTTAGCAACTAAAAACAAGATGGTGAAGCTAGACAAAAATTTTTTAAACAAAGGGACACCCCCAATATCCCCAAACTTATAACATGCATTGTCCTCAATGTGTGAAATATGAAAGTTAAGAACAAAAGACTCTCCCAGATAATCAATTATGATAATTGGGCTTGGGTTGAGGTGGGTCTTGATGAAACTATGTATTAACTTCAATGTCTTGAAAAATACAAATTAACTAAAAACAAACGAACACTTACAATAAAATCAAAATGCAACACTAACATAACTAAAAACAAACTAGAGTAACAAATGGATAAAAACCCTTATTTTTGCTTGGGTTGCCTCCCAATAAGCTGCTTCATTTTTAGAGTCTAACTAGACTCATCAAAATAGAAGGTGGGTAGTGATTTTTGCCTTCATCCTTCCCAGGTGAATGATGCTCTTTTTTTTCCATCCCTCCTAAGGAAGGAGTAATAGCACTCATGTAGCTGTTTGAGTGCTACTGCTTCAAATGATTTAAGCATTTTGTCCTCAAGCATTGCTTTTTCAACCTCTTCTATCACCAAGGTCATTTCATCCACCTCTTTACTATCAATCAATTTCTCACCATCCAACTCCCCTTTATAGAGCACACTTGTTAGACTTATCTCCAAAGTGTCATTTTGAGTGAAATCACACATATGCTCATCAATTGGTGGGGGCACACTAGGCACTATTTTGCTTAACACCTCATGCACATCTCCCCAGAGAGTATTTTTCGGAATTATCTTCTCAATTTCATTTTCTTTTTAGGTTCTTTTAACACTTCAAGCTCTTGACTTAGTAGATTTGAGCAGTAGAGGTTTTCCTAGCATAAAATGCTATTTCTCTAGTGTTGGCTCCTTTGAAGTTAATTGGGCCGGTTAATTACATGAAGGCGGCACTAATAGTGTATTGGTTGCATAAATGTTATTTCTCCTAGTGTTGACTCCCTTTTAATTAGTTGATGGGTGAGAGAGGCTTGTTGCGTAAGGTACCGTTGATTGATAGAAATTCCACATGATTGATTATTTATCTTTTGCAAAAATATCAATTCTAACACCAAATCTTACCTTCCCTGGCAATGACGCAAAAAACTTGTTGTTTAATTGTCGTAGTTACCAAAGAATTTTGTTAAGTCCCCGACAACGACACCAAAAGCTTGTTACGTAATTGGCGTAGACACTAAAGACTTTTGTTAAGTCTCCGACAATGGTGCCAAAAACTTGTTGCGACCGCAAGTGCACAAGTCATACAAGTAATACAATGGATTAACAATTCCAGATATTGATCCCACAAGGAATGTGTGGTTTTAATGAGGATCAAGTACCCCAACTACTAAAGTTGTTCACTATCTGAGCGATTCAAAGATTTGAGAAAAATGTTTTCTAATCTAAAATAAAAACAAAATAAAGCAAAACAAAGTAGGGTATGAACAATGCTCACTCACAAGGAATGAGTTGATTTCAAAGAAAGAACTCAAGGAAAAATACTAGGGTTGATTGCTTCCATGGATGCATTTAATTTATATTCATGAAGTGCTAATTAAGTGATACTTGTGCTTGTCCAAGGAACACAGTATGAGGTTTACACTTTCGTGTCTCTTCTTAGTTTCTCATACCAACTCCCTATTCTTCTTTCGGTCCGTCTAGGTCATTAAATGTGATACTTTTCTAAGACAATTCTTTCCTTGGGAATCATGCTAGTTGGTAACCTCTCGGTCCATACAATAAGACTACCCAGACTACACTCGAATCGATCACTTCTCGGTCCATACGGTCCTCACATAATTTTGGAAGGTGCTTCTCCTAATAAAATCCATTTAGTATTAGACATTCCTAATTTCCTGAACTTCTTTAACTAGGTTAGATTGATTTCTTAATTGAGACGCATTTGGGGGTAAAGGTCAAGGCCTAAGGGTATACTTCCAGTTGTCACTATGGAAACTGCCTTCGGTAATGCCCCAGGTCTTGGCTCACTTCCCAACATAAATCAATTGGAGTAAAACCCGAAATAATTCCACAACTACACCAACTAACATCAACACGAGAATACATGCACAAAACCGTTATAAAAAGTATATAAATCAAGATCAACTTCAACAATCAACCCCAGAGGATGTTTAGTCACTCATTACAACCCCCAAATCCGTCAAAATCATGTTTATTACAACAATAATAGAGAAGGAAATGAGAAAATAGTAAAGTTTACAAAACATTTTGAAGGTAGAAAACTTCTCAAAACTTTTCTCCAAGGCTGTAGGAGGTCCTCAAGCAGTTGGATCTTTAATATCAACTCCAAATCCAAAGTAAAATGAGAGAAAATCAAAACCTTAGGTTGATTCTAACTTAGGATGAGATAAACCCTTAAATGGGTGTTCTCCCATCAAAGTGGAACCCTAATAAAGTCTAAAAAACATGTATTTATAATGTCTAGGGAAATGGGCCTTTAAAAGGGCCAAAAAATGGGAGTTTGCTACTCCAGCCCTCCGACCTTCGTCATGGTGAACAACATATTCGCCACGGCTAACCAAAATTTATCAGCAATTCATATTTTACCTTTTGACTTCAAACGATTATAACTCTCTTATCTGACCTCCAAATGTGATGATTTTTGTCTCTATGGAAAGCTAAAAGAGAGTAGAATCTATCGATAGCAAGATTGGTATCATTGGAGGTCATTAGGTAGACTTAAAATGCACAAACTTTGAGTGGTGTTGCATGTGGTGTTTTGGAAAATCCTTCATTTACTTCACGAGGCCATATCTTTTTCGTTCGAACTTCGAATTGGGTGATCTTGGACTTATTGGAAAGCTTGAGAGGTGTAGAATTCATCCATATAATGATTGGAGCCATGGGAGGTCATGGTACAACCCATAAATTCATCATTTTTCCTCTTTGGTGCTCTTCTTTGTTTAAAAATGCATGAGAGCCACAGATGATAAAATTGGCATTAAAGCCGCTAAAACACTATAAAAGCATATGATCGATAGGTGATAAATGGTATGAAAAAGCATATGAAAATAACATATTATGTTTGTTTACCTCTATGCAAATTTGGTGCTCAATTTGTCGATTCAAAGTCCGCTGTTAATCTATTCGCTTGTTAGATCATGTGTGGAAATGGAGGTCGCATCGGAGGGGCATTAAAGACATGATATTAATATTAAACCAAAAACCTAAACTTGTCCTATTGTCATAAGTTTTGGTGAGAAATTTACTGCTTATCAATTCTGTAAACTCATTCCATTATCATTCACGTAGAAGCATCAAATAAGAATGAATAAGTGGGATAACAAGACAATATGATATATTAGAAATCAGTTGGGAAACTAAATGAGACTACCATTCTCGACATTGGTATCAAGAGTGGCGGATCTAGGATTTTATATTTAGGGTGTCAGCATTATAATAGACTAATAGTATACAAGAAAATTTTTTTGAATAATTCATAAGTTATCACATTTGTCATTTGGGATTTGGGGTTGTAGCTACTAAATTTTTTTAAAGGGCAAAAAAAAAACTTATATAGGCTTTTTTTTGGGTGTTATTTGACACCCTATTATAACATGTAGATCTGCTCTTGATCGGTATGATGTTATCTATTTTAGGTCAATGTCCTCATAGTTTTGTTTTTTTTAACTTTAACCAATAAGTCTTATGTCAATGGAAATATCATACATGCTTATTAAATCATACTCCTTTTTTTGGCTTTGGACGCACAACCAACAATATCTATAGGAACGAACGGAGACCTAGCTAGTTGAATGTTCAAAAGTTCAAAACCCTAATTGACTTTGTTGAATTAACTGAAATTAGTTTCTTATTTATATATCAGGTATTTGGATAGATTATCGATGAAAAAATAACAAGGAAACATCATGTTGTGCCAGCGAAACTTTGATATATGATGATATCAATTTAAGAACATAAATATAACGATAACTCACTCAAATTCATACAAAGATGCACGATGTGGTTCAACTAGCCACGCCTACATTCAAGAATAAGAGAGAATCTTTCCTCTATAAGATAAAAAATATTATAGAGAAGAACTACATACAGCCAGGTTCAAGAAACATCCTATGTTTTCCCAATCCTATCCATACCCTAAATCGTAAACTCCCTCTCTCCACCGGTATCCGACTGTTCCTTACATCTTTACACATTCCATATAATCTTCACAATTAGCTCATCTCTCTCATTACTTTTCTTGCCTCCAACACAGAATATTTATAATGATAATTCTAACTACTTTCCTTATTCTACAATAAGGAAGTATAATATTACAATAAGACATAAAATACCCTTTACAATAGGAATTTGTACTAATAAGGAATTTGGGACACATTCTAAGACATCATATATTTTATGTGTATCAATACCCACAGACTTTTGAAGCAAACACATGGTACCAGTAGCATCTTCATCAACCTCCCTCCAACACAAAATGTTCATCAACCTCCCTCCTACACAAAATGTTCGGCCGGTTCAAAAATTTATAAGGCCGAAAAATTGGCCAGCCGGATAATGTCGATGACGTCAGGTTCATGGTAGGCTCAGCTTGAAGGTCAGTAGTACTGTGATCATGTGTGTGTGTTGAAGATGTCCAGTCCCCACGGCCACAGCAAAAACGCAGCTGTTATTACCCTACAGGCTACAATACAACAACACTTTTTGGCAATGTCAAGACTCTTTCAATCAGTTGTCTGGGAACGAGACCAGAGACCACCTTCCCCTAGGGCAATCTACCGGACCCCAAAAAAAGGCGAAAGGCTGTTTTCGCCTGTTTGAATCATCACCATCATGATTGTGGAGCTAAATCAGCTATATATCATACAAAACAGATCATGTTTCTGCCTTATTTCTTTTGCCACATCCATGTATTATTGAAGATGCCAGTGTCTGTAAAGCTTTAGGCTTGTGTTATATCAAGCATGTGAATCAAAACAGATAGTACTCTCTACTGGTTTCCACCCCCTAGCTACCTTACAAATTCGACCACGTGCTTCCACCTTTGATTTTTCTATCATTATTATTATGATCAAAATCATAAACTGATCATAAGATTATGAAATATCAATGAACATTATATATATTGGACAAGAATTAATTAAGCTGATCATCATGAGATTACAAAACATAATATTGTTTATTTCTTGAATTTGATTTTATTGAATTTGCAGCAGCTAGCTTAAACAGTACACTTCATTGCCTTTCATGACACTGATTATCACACTACTATTTCTCTAACTCTAATATAAGTAAAAACCATGAAACTGAAACACCGGTAGCTTAATTAAAATTGGAGTGAAGGGAAGATCTCAACCATGGACGAGGCCACACGAAAGAGCCATTAGCAGGATCGCGGCTTCCTTGATCTCGTCTTGGGGGAAAACGCGGTGCAGAGCTGAATTCTTGCTCAAGTTTATGGTGAAGTCCTCAAAACAAAGCTTCTTAGCTTCACAAGATGGGGGAGCAGCCAATTTGTAGCGTTTATTGTATTGTGAAACATGGCCATTGCTTGACCTCTTGTCCTTGTGCTTGGCCTTGGTCTTGGCTGGTGTTGTGTTGGTTGGAAGAATTGTGCCACTGGCTGCTGCTGCTGCTGCCGCCATGGCCCGTCTCGCCTTCCTTTGCCGGATTCCGCAGGCGTTGCAGAGAGACTGCACCAAGATAATTGTGAAGGAATTAATGTTATGAACAATTTTTAGTATCATAATTTAGGGAGAGGGATAGGATGAGATTTTAAGTACCTTAGGGCCTCTTGGGCCACTCCTCCATAGGGGGGTCTTAGTTGTGTTACAATCAGCACAAACCCTGATTGTGTTGTTGCTGTTGACATTGGAGGAATTGATGCTGCTGTTATTGGTTTCAGAAGGTAAGGAATATTGTTGCTTGTGATCTCCAAAATTGAGTGCAGTTTCGTTCGGTTTTCGGGCGCTGGTTTGATCCGAGATCATCATCTTCCGCATCACCCTCATCTTTGAAGACATCCACTTAACTGAGCCATTTTCATGGTGATTATTTTCATTTCTTTCTTCTGTCTTCCAAATGTTCATCTTGAGGCCATTGTCACTCTCATTCTCTACTAGTGTTGGGTGATCATCATATGATCCACCCTGGAAAACAAATTGATGATGAACCTAATTTGGACAATAGAGATCAAAGGATCAGATCAGAAAAAAAAGGATAAAATTCAAACCTAAAAAAAAAACCCTAGAGGAGCAAAATTCAAATCATATACTATATATATACTAGTAGTACTACCTCTTGTTGACGTTGTGGCTTGTTTAAGTGGCTATAGTAATATCCGCCTTGCTGATCCTGAGCTGGGCTGAAGAAAATAGGACATGTTAGAGAAGAAGATGAAGAAGAAGAAGAAGGTTGAGGCTTTGGACTGAAGATGAGATGATGATGGTGGTGATCTTCATTGAGCTGTAAAGGAAAAGGAGGAGGAGGAGGGGGTGGTGAATTTAGGTAATCAGGAGTCATGGAGGGAGAGGAAACGAGAAACAAGAAAGGAGAAAGAAAACAGTAGTTTTGTTGTTGTCCAATGAAGGTATGAGAAGTGGAGAAATGGGAGAGGGTAGGCTAAAAGGGACTAAGCAAGAGTGTGGTAACCACTTTTAAAAGAGGTAATCAGTTCAAGCACTGGCCTATGAAGACCTTCACGTGAGAAGCTGACAATTTAAAAGAAGACAAACCCAAAGGGAGAGTATAGAATGCTGCTACCCTACTACACAACCTCATATGCCCACAACCCTATCTGCAAAATCCCCACCCTCCTTAACCCTGGTTGAAATCAATGCTACTATACTAAAGACAACGAGACAAGAGTAACCTTAACGGATAGCTCAATTGATCAGGTCTTGGGTTTGCTCCCCAATTGTCGTATGTTCGAGTCCTCTAGAGGCCATTAAAAGATTTATCCGACTATTAACTTCAGGCTCATAGGATTAATCGATATACGAGCAAGCTAGTTCGAATACACCCATGATTATAAACGAAAAAGACAACAATGTGAGATTAACCCTAAATTAGTTTGGTTTTGAGTTTGTTCCATGATTATCGGTTCGAGTCCCTTTAGGATCATTGGAGTATTTCATGGCTATTAACTTCAAAGTTTCATGAGATTAGTCGAGGTACTCGCAAGCTAGTCTAAACACTTATGGTCATATCAAAAAAAAAAAAAAAGACAATAACATGAGATTATAGGAGCATAACATATTGCAACATTTTCGACACATCATCCCATGGTTATCCTCTCTACTAAGAAATTAACTTCACTTGACAGGTAGTAAAGCTTGAAATAGTTGAGATAACCCCACAAAGAAAAAGATCAAGATGAGGATTTCAGTGGAACACATCTTAGCCATTGATGAGACCGGGGCTGAGTAGTTCTATTCATTGGGAAGAATTTTAGATTTTCCTACACTAAATGGAAGGAATATTGTTAGGGTAGTGTGCAGTGGAGATAGGTTAGAATTGCATGAGAATATCTCCTTCTCACCTTAGTGTTGCCAAAAATCATTGAATGCTGAAACAGGCAAAGGGACAGCCAAAACACCCGGCCAACCTTTCTCTACAGACTACACCTCAGCCCCTTCAAATTGCCAACCTGAGATCCATTTATTTTCTTTTGGCTTTTCCCCCATTTTTTTTTGTTTCCTCCTTTAAATCTCTGTTCTTTACCATCCTCAGTTATATTGATCAGGGCTTTTCTTTTCTTTTGTCTTTTCATTACTTTCTCTTTTACCACAAAAGCTGAAATAGAAAAGAAACCATTCAAACAAAAAAGTTTCCCAAAATTCACATCTCACCCAAATTAGTCATCACTGCCTGTAATATCTGCAAGCACCCCCCACAAGCAGCGCAAGAGACCAAGGCTTTTGACAGCTGCTTGCGTGGAAATCTTAAACCAACTTGGATTTTTTTTCATAAATTTACCTCTCCTCAATCTCTCCCTCAGAGACCTGTCAAAATGGCATAAAATGCCATAAATCACCACACTCACATCAATTACTTTAAGAATGAATGAAAACTATATATGTATATATAGTCAAAATTTTAAGACCAGACAGGTAACTAATGTTTCTTTCTTTCTTTGTTTTATTTTATTTTATTTCTGAATCTTTTGTTGTATTATGTGGTTCATATTTGAGGAGAATATATGTATGGAGGAAAATGGACTAATGTTGGAGCGGAGAGAGGAGGGGCAAAGCCCTTGTAGTATGGTATAAGATATAAGGGTATTTTTGTAATTTTTTCGTACAAAAAGTTATTATAAATACCTTTATATATAACCCTATTTGATGATATCGAATGTTTCAGTCGTCGTTGTTCTCATAAATTTAGGCATATTATTGAATCACGTAAATATGTGTATTTGTTCTTCTCTCTCATTTTTCTCTCTAATTTCATCACTATTTACTGTACCGTTCACATTTATACATGACCAATAAAATCAACACCCAAAATAAAGAGAGTTGTACATTTCTAAGTTTCGAAGGAAAGTATTGTCATTAATTGAGATCATATAGGGCATGAGAGAAAGGGAAATGACACCCAATAGCTAACCTTGAATGGCTCAATCAGGATTAACATACAAACCTTTTTTTGCCCAATTCTCTTTCCCTTTTTCTAGGGGAATACTATAATGGGTATAGCAAAAGATATCCTGTAAATGGAGAAAGAAGATAACCATATAAGTAGGGTAGTTTAAATACGAAGATAGACGCAAAAACCATGGAGAGCAGGGAGAAGTAGTTGTCCATTTCATACCATCAACTTGATAATATCCATGCAAATAGATAGAAAAAGAAAAATAGAGGTAACCCAAATTTTTAAGATCAGGAGGTAGGCTACGTATGTAGCTTATTAATCACTCCTGTACATTTTCTAGCCAGAGACATTGATGGAGACATTATGAAAATTGATAATTTATTCTGTCAGTCATATAAGGTATGTCCAAGCTTAGGTTGTTTTCATATTGGTGCTTGCAAATCCGAAGGGCCATAACCTTACATGCTACATGACATTTTTCTCAATGTCAAAAAGGCCCCATCTCTCTCTCTCCCTCTCTCTCATACACACCCCAAATTTTCTTGGGCAAGGATGGTTGTGATCAGGAAATATATGTGTACATGGTATGGGCAGCTTCTCTTTGGGAACATGGGTGTCCTATTTTGAGCCATATGATCAATGGGTTTTGATTGAAAATCACAAATTGGACGGTTGGGATTGATGGGTCAATCATTTTCTGGTAATGGGAACTTCATATATGAAGCTATCTTGGTATGGGTTTGGATCCTTTCAGCAGAGTTGTTATCTCCTTTCCATTGAAATCGGAATACTATGCAGGAAGAATGATGATCCTGGGGGTTGTCCATGTATGTCATGTGAGATTCTGGCTGTTTGGACCTATGAGCTTTTGTAACCACATGTCGGATATCTAGGTTATTGATAATGTTCGGCTAGGATTAATTGGGCCAAAACATTTGGCCCACTGTCTGATGAACTGCATGACAAAGCCCAAAAGTAGATAAAAGGCCTGCACAAGAAGGCCCATCTTTAGATTATGGTAGACCAGAGTGAAGCCCAATCTTTTTACATGTTAGGCTTCACAATCAGCTTTAAAGCCCAAGCTTCTATTTGAGTTGTGTACTCCAATGTTTTCAATCATCTTTAATAGTGTGGATATGGACTTCTCAATCATCTTTTGATTGTATAGTCATTAGTCAATTCTAACTTCAACAAGTCCTTATCCTTTCATAATCATGGTGCACCTCGATTAATTTTATAGAACCCTAAAGTTAATAATCGAATAAATCTTTTAATAGTTTTATGCAGACTTAAATCGATGACCATTGAAAAGAAAACCTAAGGTCAGACCAATTGACCTTAAAAATTATCATGACAAGTATGTATAAAATATAAAAAGGTAGAGACATTAAAGGCGCTCCTAACCCTAGTGTATAGACATTAAGAGATTCTATACACTTCTTCTTGCTTATATATAACAATAAAGTCATGAATTTGGTCCTAATTATTACCAGCAAGAAAAGAAACAACTAATTTCCTTTATGGTATTGAATAGTGGCAAACCAACTCGATCTTTTTCAAACTTGAATTAAATTGACCACAAACTTGGTAGATATGATTTCTTAATGTCAACATCCCCATGTGAAATTAAACCCATTTTCTAGATGATTCTCTGAATATAAAACAAGCCCAGTTGAAAAAAGTTGATTTGTTGTCTGGGTTTTGATCCACTGACCAAGCTGAAGTCCTTAAGGGTCTAGCCCAAAGGCTTGGTTCCTTATCCTTCAAGGAAGACCCAGGAAAGAAACCAGAGTTGTATAGCTTATCCTTATTAAATCATAGATAGATGAGAGGGTTCATTGAAACTAGCTGTCTTTTTCTAATACTCTAAAAGTTGGACCAAAGACGCAAGTGAAGGATATACAAACAGGAACTGTTGAAGAGGATCATGGCAAAAACGTGGAAGTTGGATCATTGTGTGCTTATCATCATCATCATCATCAACAATCTTACAACAGATAGACATGCAGATTACGTAAATAGATTCATCACACATTAATCGTACAAACGTGGGGAAAGAGACTTCTCCTTAAATTTTAATTTTCTGCGATGTTAAAGCAATCTCATATGAGTCATCAATATCCATAATTTGCACCGGCCTAACACAATCCGGACAATGACTCACTCTGTCTTTGTCTCCTAGTGCCGGCCTCTTCCTCCTCCATGGATAATAGAACCCTAATGCATCTCCCACTTTCTTCCTTCTTAGATATCATTACTCGAAGTTACCAATAAGTCCAGCCCTCGTATTCCATTTGACGTAAAAACTTGGGATTGCTGGGATGCCAAATCATTCAACCAGAATGCATTCGTGATCTAATCATATGTATATCGGTCCCGATTCAATCTAATGACAATGATAACTTTAAACGCCTTCATTGGGATTAAAAGATCTCATACTTATTTACAGAAGAACTATTAATATCTAAGAATCATATAAATATCAAGCAATTTTCAATCCAAAGAAAGATCCTCGTAGCTTAAAACACGCCTATTAGACAAGAAAGAACTCATATTTATATGATGTCATAAACCCTTCCTAACATCCGCTATTAACAACCACCACATGGCAGCCTATATGCAGCAGCACAATTATTTGAAGAAAGAAAGCTATGAAAAACAAACGAGATATGCATTGTCTGCTTTAGCTAAAATGGTGGAACAACGTCAAAACATCATGTGGAGGGTTGAAAGAAACAACTGGTACGTGATACATCTAATGCTGCACCACTGGGAATATGGTTGAACCAATCTAACAACAAGATTGGGTGTGGATAGGGTTTGACCCAACCTCCCCACAGAACCAGAAGTGGGTGGGTGGGTGGGTGCGTGCTGCAACAAATTCAGAATCATTTGTCAACCAAAAACCTTAAAACCAGTTTGTGGACTTTGTGATATTAGTTGGAGGAGGGAGGGTGGGGTGGTGGTGGTTCAACAACTGAGTTTGTATTTTGTAGCAGTTTTAATGTCAATATTTGAATAACAACATTTGAAAGATTTAGAAATGAAGTCATGAATTTTAATGAAGAAAACTTTAAGTTCCCTCAAACCTCATTCAGCTAATGCCAATTATAATAGTAGTTAAGTCAAATGATTGTGTCATTCACCAAATACATTCACATTTTCTTCTAATATTGTTAGCACATCAACATTGACTCACTATTCAACATTTCACATATGCTTAGGTTTGAGGGAAAATCAAATTTCCTTTTCTTATCTTTTTATTTTCTTCCCAAACAAACATAAGATTCCACTCTTAATGTTTCAATTTTATTCGTTTCTAATGATAATGTTCAGTGTCTGATTAGGATGGGCCTCCATCATGGGACCAAAAAAATGTGGGCCTTTGATTTTTTTAAGCTACATGGGCCCATCTATGACACAGCAAGGTGGGTGTGCTTTGACAATCAAAGGGTCGTTCTCAGCCTTTTATTTTTTTATTTTTTATTTTGTTGCGTGGCAAGCTCATCCATAACCCAACAAAAAAAAAAGGAAAAAAAAAAAAAGAAACCTCCATTTTTTTTTTTGGAAAAAATAGGTTTCCCACGTGATGTTACATTCATTAAAAAATATTTGTACATATCAAAAAAGCAAAATAGAAAAATAGTACATGTTATATAAAAATAATTATAATTTGATTTAAAAGTTAAAGATACCAAAAAAAAAAAAAAAAAACCCCAAACTACCCTCTATCATGAATTGAGTAGTTATGCATGTTAATAGTTATAAGAGCTTAGTTTTTTTTGCTGTTAATTGATTCTATTAATTATTCGAGAATCGAGAATGATGAATCATAAATTTATTTAATCAGCAAATGAAAAAGGATATTGATATAATTTATTATTAAATATTTTTTTGTTAATAATTTAGATTTATAAGACGAGTTTATTATAAAAAATGTATATTACTATTGAAGAACTAAATCGTTTACAAAAAAAAAAATAGTTATTTAAAAATTTTTAAATATACAAATTTCTTGTATCACATTTATAATATTAATCTTTTTTGGTAGTAGTTGGGAGAATATTACTTATTGTACTTAGTCACATCACAAATAAATTTTTTATGTAAATTGTTATAATATGCTGTCAGATTTATATGTCAATTTCTTCATAATAATTATATATTAATTATCAAGACAGATAATCGACTAGCGATCTCTCATAGCGTTTCAGGTTAACTCCATGCGATGCGCGGTAATTATTAACAATTTTGAAACAAACTTGTATTTTCAACTTCATATATGCAATCCTTCTTTATTCAAAATCCAGATCTAAGAAAGATTTTTTAAATTCAAGAAATTGTACCAAATCCATTATTCCAATCATTTCTTCACCAAACAATAATATTCAAGGTTTTGTCTGATCAATCCTCTAAAATAGGTCAAATCCTCTAATCTTGACACAAAACGCTATCCACCAACAATCCATAATATATTACGATAAGAATACTGTGACAAGATGATAATACTTTTATCTATAATCGTAATATATCAGAATCATCGTCATAATGTATACACTGGCACTTTTTCTTTTATTATTTGACTTTTAAATAAAACAACGATTATTTTTAAGAGCATATAAGGTATAAATATTTTTGTATGAATGTATAAAAACATACTTTTCACTTCTTTTTTTGCGCTTCGATCAACCTCAACTTTCCCTTGTCATAAAAATAAATAAATAACATGGAATGGCCATGAGGCCTAGCTGATATAATACAAAGTGAATAATATGTCAAAAACAAATTTTGGAATAATTTTAATGGAAAGGAAGCTACTGAATTCTATTGGGCTGTGTGGGCCTGCCCTAGGTAATGTTTCGTCCTCATCTTCCATTTTCTGAAGCAATTTATAGTAAAAAATAATAATAATTATAATGAGTATTATGGGCTCTTCTTTATGAAAAGCATTGATTTGATTTTTCAGTTTTTTTTGGAAGTGCCCAACTAATCTTTTTGTGTTGGATGAGTCTTGGGCCTCTAAAATTCTACCAAACGTGAGGTCTCAAACTTTGTTGACGTGTGATGGGCCCATTAAGAAAAGTGGGGCCCAATTCTTTATTTTTATGTTTTTTTCTTTTCTTTTTTTTTCCTTGTAATTCAATTTTCAATTCAGCAATATGGGATAATGCTGTTGGGGCCCACCAAAACAGGGGTCCCAGTAATTTTGCAAATTGGGATTATCAAGAATCATTGAATATATATATATATATATATATATATATATATATATATATATATATATATATATATATTAGATGTTTAATTGCAAAAATTATCTCAATTTTACAATATTTGAGAATTTATTTATACTATTTAAAACTACTTAAATATTTTTTGAAAAAAACACTTTTTTCTTTCTCTTGTTTAAATTTCACTCTACCTTTTTTTTTTATAAGTATGATGTGTTGTTTAAGAAAATGATTCTAAAATGGTCTTTAAGACTTAGACTCAAATAAAACTAGAGTGGAATAGACAGTACTACAAAATATATAAAAATGAATATAATAAGTAAAAAATTATTCTAAAATGTAGAATTTTGACCTATTTTCTTGAACTAAAAGTCTAAAAGTAAAAATAAATAAGTATTTAAAATATTTCATAAAACACACACACATATGTAACTAAATTAGTCGAAGGGCAGCTGTTGAAAATTAGGTGAACTCTCACAAAAATGTGACCATGAATAAACAAAGGTTAGCCATATTATAAATCAATGTAAACATGGATTTCATGGAAATGTATTTATAATCCACCTCCCATAACCCCAAAATTCCTATTCCTCATGTGATAGCCGCCGGTCCAATTACAATCAAAATGAATAGTCATTTAGTAAAATTGATTCATATTATATACTTAAAAAGAATAATTTAAAAAAAATAATAATAATGGTATTTTTAAAATTTATAATTGAATAATTTTTTATATTACCCACATTAAAAACTTGTTTTTGAAAAGCATATTTTTAAGATGATATTCTATTCCATCAAATGAATAAGGGAGGCAAGAATTGCTTTTAGGAATAACTTTTGAAAAGCATAAAAAGTTGATTCTTTACCCAATATGAGACATTTCAATCCAAGTAAGCATAAAGCAAAGAAGCCATTTTTTTAGAATAATCAAACATGTCATTATCATAATATTTTTAGTTTTTATTTCCACCATTGAATTAAATTTGATGCCAAAAATAAAATTAAAATATTTTAAAATATAAATAAATCACTATAGTTTAAAATTATTTATATTTTGTATGCTTATGGAGCAAACCTTAGCTTTTTGTCCTACATGTTGCATCTAGAAGCTTTAAGAAAAAATTATACATGTGTATCACAATTTCTCAATTATTTTATTAATTCCAATCTTATCTTATAAGGGTCTTATTTCAAATAATTGTGATTGGCTGGTTGATCAACAGTTAATTAATATACAATATATTCAGTAACTCTATATGCATTAAATGTGGAAAATTAAAAAAAAAAAAAAAAATTTCCAATTGTTTGGACCAATACTAAATGGTAGTGATAGGTAAAAGAGTGGGTGTAGATTTACAAGTGG
Source organism: Tetrastigma voinierianum (assembly GCA_016808115.1). Taxonomy (NCBI): domain Eukaryota; kingdom Viridiplantae; phylum Streptophyta; class Magnoliopsida; order Vitales; family Vitaceae; genus Tetrastigma; species Tetrastigma voinierianum. The sequence continues at coordinate 106,009 of JAEQBH010006599.1, read as the reverse complement.
ATGTTGAAAAATAAATGCAGAATACTGTTGAACAATCAAATCTAGAATAAATTCTTGACAACCAAACAGAAAAATTATGCATTGGGATTTGAAATAGATCCAATAAATGTTAATTTATAATTAATTATTATAAACCCCTAAATCTGTTTTACTTTCAGCCTTGGGATATTTTTTAAATGTCTATAAGTCATGTTTGAACTTTGAAGATTAAATGTTAAAAAATTTAATGATGTCTGAATATAATTAATTTTTCATATCTCAAACTTTTCATTTTGATTTATTTAATAAATATAAGATCAATTGCATAATGAAAATAATCTTTTTTTTAAACCTTCTCTGACCACTAAAGATAAAAAAAAAAAAATTATAGTATTTGTTTTGAAATTGTCTATGATATAATTTTACTTTTTCTAAAATTTAGAAATAATTAAAAAACTGTTTTTTTACTTTCTGTTTTTAAGATTTGTTTTCACATATGTTTTTAGACACAATTATATAAATAGGAAAAATAATTAAAAATAAAATACTAAAAAAAAAAGATATTTTAAAAATGTTAAAAACATGTTAGATTTTTTTTTAAAAATTTAGATATTCATAGCTATATAAAATATTATAAAAAAAAATTAAAAATTATTTTAAATGTGGCCTTAAGGTCTTATTCAAGTGATAGGCATACAAGAAAACGACTCTTTGTCAGGACATATTACTACAAGCAAAAGTTGAATAAAAGTTAAAAAAAAAAAAATTAAAGTTGTTTTTCGTAATTATTTTTTAAATCTGTTGCCATATATACTCATAGCTTTCCAAGTCTAAATGGTAAATTCTTGATTATTTTTAATTTAAAATTTTGATTTGTTTTTTCAAATGTAAACTTATGAACGATGCAAAAAAGTTGAAAATAGTATTTCCAATTGGTTCTTTAAAAACATTAAAAATAATTCAAACTTGTCCTAAAAATGTTTTAATTTCAGGATAAATTTTAAGAACTTTATTTTTAGTGAAAATATTTTTTTTAGTTGGAGAATCATTCTATATCTTATAATTTAAAGTTCATCATTTATCTTAGAATAATTAAAGTATGCTTTTATTTATAGCCAATCATATACATATTCCTTTTCCTCACCACCCAAATCATATGGAGTATTCTTTTAATCTACTTAATCTATAAACATCAATTTATTACTTTCATTTCTCCATTATTGATTGATTATCATACTTCACCAAATTTTTTTTAAAGAATTCGTCAAGATAATATCACTATCCATGATTTGAAAATGAGATAATGGAAGATTCATTTGGAAATGTTGTTGCTTGCTGGAGATGGTATGAACAAATTTCAAAGCAGAGAGAAAAAGCAAATGATTAAAAATGGGAATTATATGATGAACTCTTCACAGTCAGAGGAGTGGGTCCCACCAAGCTCCATTCCTTAAATATATAAAGCAGTTGCTCCAGAGCCTCTGCAATTCTAAACCCGCCATTAATTCAATTCATATATTTTCAAAAGAAGCAAAGAAATCTAAAAAGAGTTCCCTCTTTGTTTCTTGTATTCTTCTTCTTCTTCTTTTTTCTCTTTTATGTAGTCTATAGAGAAAAAGAAAAACAAATAGTAAAGTTGAGAAGGGCATTGGTTTGAGGACCAGAGGGGGGTTCACGGGTGGAATGGAGGAAATGGGGAGGATCTCGAGAGGGAGCTTGGTTGTGTTTTTACTATTATTTTCATGGGTTTTTCATGGGTCAGCTTCTGTGACTTACGACAAGAGATCTTTTATCATTGATGGGCAGAGGAAAATTCTTATTTCTGGGTCCATTCATTACCCAAGAAGCACTCCTGAGGTACTTTGATTCAAATGCCAATGTGGTTTTCATATGTACATGGTTTTTTTTTTCTCTCTCTTTGATTTTTTTTTAATGGTTTTTTGAATGTGGATGTCTCTGGTTTGGGTTTTTTCAGAGGTTTTGGGGTTGAATATGTATCTATTCATTTATTCTCTTTGTGGGTGTTGTTGTGAATTGCAGATGTGGCCAGACCTGATTCAGAAGGCCAAAGATGGAGGCTTGGATGTTATACAGACTTATGTGTTTTGGAATGGGCATGAGCCGTCTCCTGGAAAGGTGAATGCGGGCTACATCTTCTGCTCTGCTATTACTTTTGATTGTATTGGCTGTTTGGTTGCTGAGAAAGGATAGGACAATGAAGGAAATTGAATATCGGATATTTCCATTGTTTGAGGCTGAGGGAACAAAAACCTCCTTCGGACTGAGCCTAACACTCTTGAATTTCTTTTCTTTGGATTTCTCAGTAACCAAACGAAGCACTCCTTTTTCTTTGACTTGGAAAAAACTTAACAGTTTCCATTTTTCCTTATTATGCTCTTTCAGTATTATTTCGAGGGGCGGTATGATCTGGTTCGCTTCATCAAAGTAGTGCAAGCAGCAGGCCTCTATGTTCATCTCCGGATTGGTCCCTATGTCTGTGCTGAATGGAATTTTGGGTAAAATATCAAATTCAAAAAAAAAAAAAGAAAAAAAAAATCAAAATCTTTATTTTCTTAGGATTAAGTATGCTTATAGATGATCAATCTCTGTTCTCTCTCTCTCTGAAACTCAGGGGATTTCCTGTTTGGTTGAAGTATGTTCCTGGCATAGCTTTTAGAACAGACAATGGGCCTTTCAAGGTTTGCTACTTGGAAAACTTTCATCATATCTGCAATTTCCAACTTTCATTATCCCCTTTAATTTGGGAATGTCCAATTACTAATTTGGTTTCTGACAAACCATAATTAAGGTGGCAATGCAAGGATTTACACAGAAGATTGTCAACATGATGAAAGCAGAAAAGCTCTTTGAGCCTCAAGGAGGTCCCATAATTATGTCCCAGGTGGGCATCATGAGCTCCCACTATCTTAACCATGCGTCTAAGAATGCGCTTTCAAGTACTTTCTTGAAATTTGAATAATTTTTTATGTTGAATTTTTGCAGATAGAGAATGAATATGGACCTGTGGAGTATGAAATTGGAGCTCCTGGTAAAGCCTACACGAAATGGGCAGCAGCAATGGCTGTGAAGCTTGACACTGGAGTCCCATGGGTTATGTGCAAGCAGGAAGATGCCCCGGATCCTGTTGTAAGCAACTTGCAAATTTTTTAACAGTTTATTCTCCTTTTTGTCATTTTCCAACTGGCATATTTATTGTCTTTCATTTAGTGTGCCCCGCCGGTAGGGTTACTAAATGGAAGTTGTCTGTTTAGCTGTGACCCAAAGAGGAATTTTCATGGCCTTTACTGATGGTCCTGCTATCACTTTCCTATTTTTGATGGGACCCTGTCTATTTGTTGTGCTCTGTCTTCCTTTTATAAATAGGCTTTGATTTTTGTAAGGACGGATCTTTTCAAGCTTCACTATGAGGGTTGAATTAAAAAAATCTTGGATTTCTGAGTTAAAAAGTAAGAAAGAAAAAAGGAAAGAAAGATATTGCTTGAGACCCTGGTAGCTGAAATTTATAATTCACTACAGTTAGGGTAATCAAGACTTCTATACATCTCTCTCTTTTTCTCAGATGTGTATTGATTGGTTTTCCAACAGATAGATACTTGCAATGGTTTCTACTGCGAAAATTTCTTCCCTAACAAGGAATATAAGCCAAAAATGTTTACTGAAGCTTGGACCGGCTGGTAAGTTACACATCCCTGAATTCATGGTTTTGTTGTACTCTTGTTTATTGCAGGCCTTCCTAAAATCAACACTCATCTTTCTTGTTTTTAACCCCCAGGTATACAGAGTTTGGTGGGGCAATTCCTCAAAGGCCTGCAGAAGACTTGGCATATGCGGTTGCCCGGTTTATTCAGAACCGCGGTTCTTTCATTAATTATTACATGGTAGGTCAAATGTTTCATTATATTTCCTCGTGAGTTTCGTCCAGCTGGTGGGTATGATGTAGAGTTTGGTCTTTCTGTTTTTTTATAATCCTCTTTCTTTTTGGCTGCAGTACCATGGAGGAACAAATTTTGGCCGGACAGCAGGTGGTCCCTTCATTTCCACCAGCTATGACTATGATGCTCCTCTCGATGAATATGGTATGGATACAGAATTTGCTAAAAGCACTGAATATTATTATTATTATTATTATACTTGACCAGTAACACCTTGTACGGGAAAAACATCATTCGAAGCTGCATTTAGAACCTTTAGAGTGTTCATAACTTATATACCATTTGGTATGTGCTATATATTATTTGACTGGTTATCTGTACCACAACAGGACTACCAAGCGAACCGAAATGGGGACATTTGAGAGATTTGCATAAAGCTATTAAGCTATGTGAACCAGCTTTAGTTTCAGCAGATCCCACAGTGACATCCCTCGGGACAAATTTAGAGGTTAGGCAAATTTGATTTGGCTAATGGTTAGGAGTATGTGTTTACCAGCTAGATTAGTCGGAATGATGAGGTTGCTTACTTGATTTTTGAAGAAAACGCTTGCACCTTAATCAGAAATTCACTTCAGGAGAAGATTGGTGAAATGTTGCATTATTATTCCTGACATTAACTCCGTTTCTCATTATCTTTGTTTCTAGGCTCATGTCTACAAGGCAAATTCTGGAGCTTGTGCTGCATTCCTTGCAAATTATGATCCAAAGTCTTCTGCAAGAGTGACATTCGGAAATATGCAATATGACCTGCCTCCTTGGTCTGTCAGTATACTTCCCGACTGCAAGAATGCAGTTTTCAACACCGCAAGGGTAAGGAATGGACTCTTATCACAACAAGTGTCTTCCATATATTTCCTTCTTTAGCAAAAAAAAATAATAATAATTTGACATCTATTCTCATTGTCTAACCACTTCAATTTCACAAAGTTCATGCACAAAATATTAATTTATAGAAAACTAGCCATCAAAATGAAAATGTAGTCTTGCAGGCTGTTTACAAATGAAAGTTCACTAGGAGAAAATTTGTTTCTTTTGAAAATAAATCTATTAGAAGATTCCCAATAATGGATCTTGACACCAGATCAAAATTTCTGTGCAGATTAGTGCTCAAAGCTCACAGATGAAGATGACCCCTGCAAGTACATTTTCTTGGCAGTCATACAATGAAGAAACTGCATCTGCTTATTCTGAGGATACAACAACCATGGATGGATTATTGGAGCAAATAAATATCACCAGAGATGCCACAGATTATTTGTGGTACATGACAGAGTGAGTGTTTTGTTGTCAATGATGCTCGTGCCTGATCTGGGACCTGTTGTTTCTAGAAACATCATTTTACTATGGTTAAATTATTTATTTTTAATCTTTGATATCCACTCCAGGGTCCATATAAAGCCTGATGAACAATTTCTAAAGACTGGACAATATCCTGTTCTTACCGTTCTGTCAGCAGGCCATGCTTTGCATGTTTTCATCAATGGTCAACTATCAGGTAAATGTCGGGTGGCATTTCATGGAAACCAAGAAGATCTTCTGCTGAATAAGTTATGCCTTGATTTAATCATTCGACTTCAAACTAATTCATCTGTTCTATGGCAGGAACTGTGTTTGGGGGACTATCAAATCCCAAACTAACATTTAGTGACAATATAAAGCTGATAGCTGGTGCTAACAAGATTTCTTTATTAAGTGTTGCTGTTGGTCTCCCGGTTAGTCAGTTTGCTTTACTTAATTCCTTCTGTTCTTTGCCTCATTAGCAGAGATGGGAATGAAGTTTTTAGTCTTCTAATAATCATATTTGTTTAACTTCAGAATGTTGGCCTGCATTTTGAGACATGGAATGCTGGGGTTCTTGGTCCAGTCACATTAAAGGGTCTAAATGAGGGGACAGTAGATATGTCGTCATGGAAATGGTCTTACAAGGTTTGTTGTCTAAATATCACCTCTTCATTCTTCTTCTATTGCCACTTTAACAGGAATATAATTTGGAATGTAAGCATTAGTCACGAAAGCACATCATTGAACTTAGAAATGCGGTAGAAACAACAAACTAGGAAAAGAATCTTGAGACAAATGCTAATGTAGAAAAAGTGCGTTATTGAAACAGAGGCAATCTAGTTGTTCAACAATTAGTTGGGTCAATTGGATCTTCTATGAGAGTAGCTTGGAATATTTAGTGTTTATGAGTACTTGTATATTATGGAAACGTGATCAACAAAGTGAGTTTAAGCACGCATAATAGATATATATGCATAGTTGACGGGTTTTTTTTGTTTCAAATATTTAGTGAATTTTGTAATGGTGACAGCCACCAGTAACAGAACCTATGAATAACCCATTTATATGCCCCTGAGCAGATTGGTTTAAAAGGTGAAGCTCTGAAGATTCAGGACACCACTCAAAGTTCCTCTGTTGAGTGGGTTGAAGGATCATTATCGGCTCAAAAGCAGCCCCTTACTTGGTATAAGGTGAGAACCCTTCTGATAAGCAACTGATGTTTTTCCATTTCTCTCCTGAAATCCGGAGAAAATTATGCAAATTATTCTAATTTCTAATGCATATTGTGATATTTCCAGAGTACCTTCAATGCACCAGGAGGGAATGATCCATTAGCTTTGGATATGAGTAGCATGGGGAAAGGTCAAATATGGATCAATGGTGAAAGCATTGGTCGCCACTGGCCAGCATATACAGCACATGGTAATTGCGGTGACTGTAGTTATGCTGGTATTTTTCATGAAAAGAAATGCCAAACTGGTTGTGGAGAGCCCTCTCAGAGATGGTAAGAAATATTTTCATGTTGAGAAAACTTTTTCCTTTTCTTATATTATTTGTGCTTTTGCAAATTTTGATGAGGCCTTTAATTTCAGGTATCATGTTCCCCGGTCTTGGCTGAAACCAAGTGGAAATCAACTGATTGTGTTTGAAGAATTGGGTGGCAACCCAGCAGGGATTACTCTGGTAAAAAGAACAATGGAAAGAGTGTGTGCAGATATTTTTGAAGGGCAGCCATCACTGAAGAATTCACTTATAGGCTCCAGTAAAGTTCATAGTCTGCAGTCCAAAGCTCATTTATGGTGTGCATCTGGTCTGAAAATCTCTAAGATACAGTTTGCTAGTTATGGGGTGCCACAAGGAACGTGTGGAAGCTTCCGGGAAGGAAGTTGTCATGCCCACAAATCATACGATGCTCTTCAAAGGGTACATACGAAAACTCAGATAACTAAGTTTTTCCTTGAGAAATTGGATTAAAAGGGACAAATCCCAAAAATGTTTGCAAGAATGACCTCTTGCTAAAGTAACCTTGAAATGTTACCCTTTCAAACAAAAATGCCCTTGAAAGCGTAAAGATAATCCCCATATGATAACTAAATTCCCCATGGGCATTTTGTCCCATCCTGCACATTATCCTATATCTTCAAGAGCGTTTTTGTCCGAAATCGTGTCTTTTTTTTTCCTCTTTTTGTATTTTAAATAAAGAGGTTAGTTTTGCAAATAATTTTTGGATTTGTCCCTTTTAAAAGTTATACCTTTTTCCTTCCCTTCCTAGCAATTTGGCAAACTAGGAGATGCTTACTGGCTCTACCACAGTGAACCCCTTTGTAGGAACGTAGGCTTGTGTTAGGTAATTGATGACTCCACTTTTCAGAGAAAGGGCATAATTTATTTGAGACCTACGCAAATAAATGAACAAAACAATTTACAAAAAAACAAAAAAGTAGGGGCATGTTTGGTTCCTGTTTTTGAAAATTGTTCTTGAGAAAAGTTTTTGAAAACATAAAGAACACCAAAAAGGTGTTCTCTAAAAATTCTTATTTGTTCTTTAAATTTTATGTTTTTCAGAAAAAAACAAACTGGAAACCAGATATGTTTTCCCTATTTTTCTTGTTCTCTTGTTTTTGAAAACAGAAAACAGTTTTTAAAAACTGTAAACAAACAGGCCCTAGGGCTCCCACCCTCATCCTCATTTTTATAGAAGCTAGTTTTCACAAATTTAAAAATTTTAACCTTTACACTGATGGGAAATCCATTTTAGTGTGCATTTTCAGTCTACTGGTTCTAATTCCAGTTCAGGTTTTAGACTTACCCTCTTCCCAGAAAAGTTTACAAACTTCTTTTCAAAATTATTGTTAAAATTGTTTACTTGACTGAGGCCATTATGTTGGCTCAGACTGTTGAACTGTCTTGAGTTACTGCTTTCCATGTTTAATCTCTTCTTACTAATTTTTTTTTAATACTACAACAATCTCTTGTAGAACTGCATTGGGAAGCAATCTTGTTCAGTATCTGTAGCTCCTGAAGTTTTTGGAGGAGATCCATGCCCAGGTAGCACGAAGAAACTCTCCGTGGAGGCACTCTGCAGTTGAAAAGTCCAGCAACATTCATACAACCCAACAAATAAAATCCCATATCAAATCTCAGCTAATACATGGCATTTCCTTACAATTTGCAGAATTTTGTGTGTTTTTTGGGGTAATTCAAAGGTTACACATACCGGCTTAGTAAGGCCACAGGGTAGAAATTGTAAAATCATAGGGTGTGCCATTTGGCCAAAGCCAAATATAGATCACGAAGATGAAGGCAAGGAGCCTTCATCTATGTAAACAAACTGCTAGAAGTAATTCTTCTATACACAAAAGGTTTCAGTCCTTAGAGAATCATAGGGGCAAAAAGCCTTAAGATTGTTGGGATGTCAATATTCTTATGTAATGTAATTACCAGAGGAAAGTTGTTTCTTTGCCTTGTAAGAATAAATTGAAGAAGCAATAAAATATGGGCTTTTAGAATGTATCTGGAGTTTGGCTTCGATTTCGATTGTTGAACTCTCTGTTATTTGTTATTTACTGTTCAGTTTCATAACATCTCTAACTTCTGGATACTGACTTAAAGATTCATCGTCCCATCGCTCGTATGTGGGTCATGTGCAGGGGTGTATACGAGTCAAGCTGCTCAAGCTTGACTCGTAGAATACTCGAACTTGACTCGGAGTTAATCGAGTCAAGCTCGTGCTTGAGTAGCTTGTTGAGTCGGAGTTGAGTTCGAGTATTACAATATCCGACTCAAACTGCTCACAAGCTTAATTAAGCTTTACTGTTTTATTAATCGACTTTAACTCGAGTTAATTTCGAATATAAAAAAAAAAAACTTGGTTGAAATAGTACAAAAGGAACCCCAAGAGACCAGTTAAAAAAAAAAAAGAGAATGATATTGAGAAAAGGGCAAGTTGACTTACAAAAATGCAGTTACATTATCCATCTTTACAGGTATAATTGAACGAAACATAAACACTTCTTCCCCTCTCCTCTTGTCTCTCCAGTAAACTCCAATGCTTTACAACCCAATAAGGAAATCACAGAGCAGGTTATGCATGAAAACAAGGCCTGCCCTCCGTTACAAAATCTCCTCATAAGGAACATAATTTAAGTCTCAACTCATTAGTGACATCATCCAAATCTGTGCAACCTTGAAATACTTCTTGGCCTTGGTTGCTCCTCCATTGCAGCAGTCTATTGAAGAGATCCATCAGCATAATTCCATCATTAAAAGGGAGCAGCTTCTTGATACACTTAATCAAGTACCTGCATGTTTTGACTTTCACCTGGAAAATAAATTCTAGCCCACTCTCTTCAGTCTCAAATAACGTAGCTGCCATGCTGACAACAAGATCAGTTAATCTGAAGACAAGAGAAGCTCCGGCTGCTGCCTCCTCCTTAGTATTTTCTTCAGTCTGCACAACAGAGTCATTGTATCCTTCAGAATCCAGTTTCAGATGCTTCCATGTGCCAGTATACCGGGATATTGTACCTGTTGCAGAATAATGCAGAAGCATCTCACATGCAAATTCATCTAAATGATAGGGGCACCCAATCAAGATGCCTAAAGGAATTCTTCTGAATAGCACACTATGCCGAAATCTCAGACTGTAGGATAAGATAGGTTCACAAAATGCTGAACTACTGGCAGTTTTGTTCTGGTTCTTCAAATAGATGTTCTGAAATTCCTTCAGCCAGAGACCAATAGTTTTGTAATTATACTCTTTTGAGAGATTAGATTCCCCTTTGTAAACCGGAAATCTGTGTTTCTTAAGTTTCTTACTGTAGTCAGCTATTTCTTTGTTATATGTATCTGACCCAAACTGTTTCAGAGGCCAAGACCCTGATAGTTTAGCCAGCCAATCAACCAGAAGATCCTGATGAGATTCATCAGCAGGACTCAGAATCCACGCAATGTACTTTGCTGCAGCAGAAGAAAAACAAAGAGGTTCTATATCATGTTTTTTCTCAGTTCCTGGTGCTGCTACTCCACATTTTGAATAAAAATCGTCTTCAAAACTTTTCTCAGAGAAGAGTAAAACAGATGCAAAGAAGAACCAATCTGGGAAGTTCATTGCTGCAGCCCTGTTATGCAACCATTGAAATATAAGTCTTCAGAGGTAGGTCGGGATGGGAGGCTGCCAATTCCATAATGTTTCTTGATGCAGAATTGTTAAGTAAGAAATGAAAATTTACCAGAGAGATTTGTGATCTATTGTTGAAATCTTCATGGGCATTTGCTTGATAGTAGGCCTGGAATGTTTTCCAGAACAAGAAATTGGTAGATTAATGATGCTAACTAAATGCAGAAAACTCTCAGAGGAGAGAGATCCAGACAGAATTCTGTACAGATGATGATTGTAGGGAAAATACGCAGCAGAAAATGGCAGCTTTGAACCCATTTCTGCTGATATTCCCCACCACATTGGTCGGGAAACAACATCTAGTATCACAGAGACTAATTCAATTAGAAGCTGGAGTACAGAAGCCAGACCCCTGTTACACAAGTTAAATAACAGATCAGACGGTGAATTGAGCTGATAAAGTTGCTTGAAACATATGATAGGTTTAAAAAATATCATCCAATTCACCACAGGAAAGATATTGATTAACAAGCTGGCAGAAGGAGAAAAAAGGGTAAACCAAAGACCACTAGCGCTCCAAACGTTTGATAGCTAAAAAGTGGTCTAATGAATTCCAAATGTAACAAGGACAAACAAAATCGAGCTTCAAAATAAGGTAGAGATTTTCCATCTTGTAGGAGCATGAGACGCCAACACTACTAGAAGCTATAAAACAGAAGTAAAAGGCAACTACAAAGCCATTTCTTTTATCAGATATGTTTTGATGTTGACTATAAGAACATGGAAGTATATATTCATGATGCAGCTGCGAAATATAAGCAAATGCAGGAAGTAAAGACAATATCTGAAAAAATGTGAAAAATATGAATTTATATAGATGAAAGCCACTGAAAATATTATCTGAGGCTCTATAAAAATGAACACAACCAGCAGCCCATGGCACATATTGAATACAATAAAATAAAAAGCAAAGTTCCTTTAAGCATGATTAAAACAATCAGAGACAAGTAACAAGACAAAAAGGTGAAGAATCAAACTGATCAAGAAGAAGGAACTTACGTGCTTAAAAACCAATTATGTAATAGAGCCCTGGTCTCAACAAACATAGTGGGCGAAAATGCCAAGCATATGATGATAGAACGCCAATCCATCCTCTCATGAAATTCCTTATTCAAACAAAGGAAGGGCCTATCAACAGTGTCTTGCAAAATTCTTGAAACATCATGCTTCAGAATTAGTGGATCCAGATACCACAAAAGCAATCTGAAAAGAAATTCATTGTTTCAATTTATAAGAATCTCCAGAAACCACACAAAGAAGGCTGGGAATTAGGGTAAAAACACATGAAATGAGATTTCAATGAAGGTTCTATTCAAAAAGGACAAAGTCTATCTTTAACAGGTAAAAATTACACGAAAAAACAAGAGCTTTAAACATGCTAAAAGGCTCTTTCATCCGTTGTTCATGTTCCATGACATCAAAATTAACTATCTGCTACTACTTCAATATCAAAGTCCGTTGCATACCTGAATGGTATTTCATGGTTTTTAAGGGAGTAATCTCCTGGAAAATGGGGAAGCAGCTTTAAAACATTGTTACTTCTTTCATGGACTGATTGTTCACGAAGAATTGGAGTTAATGGGGATAGATAGAGGTAGCAAGACGACAATGCTGCCACTCTTACAACAGCATATGATAACAAAAGTGAAAGCTTCCCTACAACATCAACAAAAATTATTTTTTCACAGATTTAACTAAATCGAAAATTGCACTTAAATGTCATATATAAATCACTGAAACTAAAATATACTACAAATTCAGTAATCAAATCAATTCATCAAACCCACCATGCCCCTTTAATCCCCCAATAACATCAGCAAATGCCTCGATTAATTCCGTGCAATCATCACGAGATATCGAGCTACCAATCAGTAAAATCTCTTGCCTCTGAAACCTTGAAACCTTACAAGATATAGAAGAAGAAATAATAGCAACAATTGTCCTCACCAGATACTCAACTCTCGATTCGAAAACCTGTACAATCACAATCGATTAGAACTCAAAACAGAGAAGTTTCCCAGGAAAAAAGAAACCCTAACAGTAGAATCTTTGTTCAAGCAGAGAGAACTGGCCTGCGGTGCTTTGAAACACATCAGAGATAGGGCGGCGTCCAAAACCCTAACACCAGAACCTTCGTCGTCGAGATTCAGGGAGCGATTCAGCTCCGAAATGGCGGGATTAAAAACTCCCACCAAGCAATCTTCATTTTTAGCCGTTGGATCTAGGCTTTTGAGATTCGAAGCGAGCCGCGCGAAGAGATCGGTTATTTCTGGTAATTTGTTCATTCGGAGGGTGAAGTGCAGATGATTCCCGCCAAATTTCTTCTTTCAAAGGCTTTGAAGGGTTTGTTAATGGGCCGTTGGTTAGGTCCAGTAGAGGTACAAGCCCAATATGTGTGGTCAAACTGATTCTTGGGTTGGGCCTAGAGTATTTATGGGCTTCCATTTGGATCTTCATATCCATTGATATTTCAATTTAGAGGAGGATAAGGGATTTTAAGAGAAAATTATAAGCCTTTTCTAATATTTGAAAACATTTCTTACAACTGAAATTAGAAATTTGGTTAATTTTAAAAATAATTTTTTATTATATAATTATCATATTTTTAATAAACTTGTAAATGCATCACAAACAAAAATACTACTAACTAAAAAAAAAAAACTTTTATTAGAGCCAAATCCCGATCCCACATTGGTCGAGGAAAGGTTCCTAAATGTATATCTGCGTGGGCTTCTCTTAACCTTAGAGCATCTCCAAAAGGAAATTTTTATTTTTCACCTAAAATTGACATTTTCTTTATATTTAGAGACGATGGAGCCCACATTTTAGAGACTCTAACTCCCAAAAACAATCTCTATTTTTAATTCCAAATCACTATTCATTCTTCAAACATTCATTTTTTAAAATTAGAATATTTTAAGAATATTATATATGAAATAATTTTAGTTATATTTAAATATAAATATAAAATTATACTAAATAAATAAAATTGTAATAAATAAAAATATATTAAAAACCTAAAACTGCATTTTAAACTAATAAATATTATATTATAGAGCATCATATTACATTAGAAAATAAAGTAACATTAATAAAAGCTACATACCAAAAATACATTAACCAAATGATAAAGATATAGTATAAAAACTAATAAGGTAGTAAATCACCTCCATAATTTCCACCATCATATTTATTACAATTACTAAAATTACCATAACTAGAACTGTAATACCCCAAATTATACGTTGATAGTTTTATAACAAGTTTTGGGTATACAAAAGAAACGATATTTTTCCTAATAAAATAATGCTAAAATAAAATAAAGGTGACCGGAATTAATATAATAGTTATGGTAATTAGTAATTTACCAATTCAAGACCCAAGGGTCATGATTTAAGAAGATTGTATGTTGAAGTAGGATTTGAATAAGTGGAATTGCAACAAAAATAAAAAGACCAAATAAAGAAAAGTAAAAGAATCCAATTTTGGATAAAGCCAAACATGGCTTTAAGAAAAACTCATTTTTTTTGCTTTTGGATAGCACAAATTCGGTGAAGAGAAGGGAAGGAGAAAGAAGAGAAGAAGAAGAAAGAAAAAGGAAGAAGAAAAGTTCAAGAAAAGCCAAGGTATAGAAACTATAGTATGAATTTGTATGGATTTGTATAAATTTGTATGGATTACTAGTATGGAAATCCCACTTTGTCTAAGTAGTGAAAGAAAAATCTTACTAGAAATATTGTTGGTGGGTATAGATGAGTTTTATGCTTTATAAATGTGTTTTTGTTTGAGTTGGTTGTAGTTTAAAAGGAGATTAAGTGAAAAGGGCCATATCCGCTACTGCTTTCTGCTCGAGACCCCTACGCCTAGCGGAGGTCCCTCCTAGGCGCATCTTGTTTCAAGTTTGCTGAATATCTCCGTCCGTCAGGGAGTAGCAAAGCTTCTCACTTAGGCGCACCTACTAGTCCCGTTGCCCCTCTTCGTTAATTTAACAATCTTCCATTAGACTAATGAGGATCCCAATAAGTTACAATAAAATGTTCGTACAAGTATAAAATTTTATGAAAATGTTCTATACTGCCGCCTCGGCGGCAATCCCAATATTTCGCAAACATTACTTCTGACCTCATTTGCTAATGTGTTTAAATTTAGTGTTACTCCTTGGTTAAGGGATGAAAAGAAAAATGAGTAATGAAGGCATATAGAAAAACGTATAAATGTCTAAATAATACAAATGTCTAAATGATTCATGGGTAAATATGCATATGGAAATGATAAGAAAATATCTCATATGATTACCGGATAACAATAGTTATTCGGAGATATGTGATCTATAGTGTAAATGAAATAAAAGAAACAGATAGTCTGCTTAAAACCTAGTAGAGACATAGATGGACATGCCTATTAGGGAAAAAAGACTGCAGCATTACTGATCAATTGGCCCCGTTTGGGTCATTACAACGCCTTCGGGCCTTTATAGCCTGGGCCATTGCTCGCACAACATACCAACGCTCATGCCCTTATGGGATTGGCCATTGTCTCATACAACGATAACAACACTCGTGGTTCCATAGCCTTCATTGTCTCGCATAACGATTATAAGACATTCGGGTCCTTATAGTCTCTGTGATCAACTTCAATGTATTTGCAAGACATGAAACATAAGATTAAAATGATGCAAGACATGCAACAATATGACATACTACGAGAAGATAACATCACATGCACGATACGTGATACAAGCGATAAGTACAAGAAACAATAATGTAAATGAAAGATAATATGGAATGAAACATGATAAGACGAATAAGTATGATATATGTAGTATGCAAATGACATGACATAATATGAGAAGCATAACAATGCTATGTAATGATACGTATACAGTGATAAGTACAAGAAACAAAAATGTAAATGAAAGATAATATGGAATGAAACATGATAAGACGAATAAGTATGATTGCTTGTCTGTGAAAATATAGACTAAACCACTCAATTTTACCATTCTATACAGGAGCTCACAATTTCCCCCAAAGATCTAGTCACAAGTCGAACAGAAGGTTTGAAAATGAATAAAACCGATTTTATGTTCTAGAATTAATAAGTCGCTTTAGCCTTACTTACATCGCAGTTTAATGTGCGTCATACAAGTAGTAAAAATCGATATAAGTTAGATATCATTCCCATGTATATTGACAAGAATGTCGAATCAACTACTCCTAACTACTCAAGATCCACACCATTATTTGAAATCCTCCTTATAGTAGTTTGAAAAACTCGAATTTAAAAGACAAGATAACTTCTATATTACATTCATCTAATTAAAATAAAATGGAATTGAACTAACAAATAAATCGGATCAATCGTGATCTCTTCGCCGAAATGAATAATCGAGATGAAATTGTCAGGAACAACTAATTTCTCGTGATTTTAATTCATTGATTCTTTCTATCCCTGATTGATCCTGATTCATAAAGATGTCTAATAATACAGCTTGGATTTCTCCATTATTCACTAATCATAGGTCCCTTCTTCTTTCAAAGTAAAGGATCTAATCAGTTACTTGTATTCAAAACACTCTTTATGAGATCTGGGTGTTTTTCTTTTTCAATACTTCATACCCATTTTTTAAGACTGCAGATTTCTTGCATCTTAAGTCTGGGTCATTGCAAAACTTCTACAAAATGGTTGATGACTCATCCTTGCATCCACGATTTTTTCCTTCTCCTTGATTAGATCTCGCCTAACTAAGATCAAGATCTATCCAATAAATTAAGGTGAAATTACATTGTTAAACTGATAAATACCCTCTCTTCCAACCTCAACTATGAGTGAATTGGAAATTCATCGAAATGAACTCTCGTATTCCTTAGTTCCTCTTCAATGATCGTCTAACATACCTTACAAGTTAAATGTTCGAGCTCAAGAATCTCATCTCTCAGGTCACTTAGAGGGCTTCCTGAAATCGTAGAAAGTGAAATAACTTTTTGAGATGGTATTCGATACTACTATTAGGAACAACTCAATTCACAAAAAAACATCAATCAAATAAATCAAAATCCCAATTTCAGGAAATTCCTTCCAATTCAAGCAGAAAAGGATGTAACTAACAGCAGGTCCATTCCAATGGAAGCTGTGCTTCTCAATTACAAAATCACAATCGACAATGGAGTATTGATCAATAACATCCACTGTAACTATAATTCACTAGAAGAAACAAATTCCAAAAATTGTCTTAACTTCATTGATTCCAGGCCGTAATTGGAAAAGAGAATGAAAAATTAAATCCAGCTTCTACATTCTAAACAAATTATTGG
This sequence comes from Tetrastigma voinierianum, assembly GCA_016808115.1. Classification (NCBI taxonomy): domain Eukaryota; kingdom Viridiplantae; phylum Streptophyta; class Magnoliopsida; order Vitales; family Vitaceae; genus Tetrastigma; species Tetrastigma voinierianum. The sequence goes on along the minus strand of JAEQBH010006599.1, from coordinate 89,303 downwards.
TTCAGATCCAAAAAATAAAAGAAAAGAAAAGAAAAGAAAAGTCTATTCTAAAATATAGCTGAGTCTTCCTGTCTCCCGTGATAGTGGGTTCTTAAAAACTAAGCCGCTTCTCTTTTGTGCGTAAGCCTATTTATAACCTTTGAAATCGCCCTCACCTACAGCTCCATGGATTTTTAAAATCAATGGCCCAAATTACACTTGCTTCAGTCACGACCTCATGTTTGTCGCGACGTCATTTCAGGTTCCCGGATCTCGTCAAGTCCGCTGCCTCTCGAAACTTGTCACGCCCCAACCCGTACCCGGCGGAGTGTCAAGCGAGGGTGTCACACTCGGACCGGACTCTTTAACCTTTCTTTCGAGAGTCAGGCACTGTATTTGTTTTCATTCATATGCACAATTTCGTAGTATTCCTTTTACATATACATTATACATATCACCATAGTGGCATTCTATTATATTTCTACACATATACTTGAGTCCTTTACTTGTAGCTATTACAATTTCACTTATTACAAAACTATATATACTGGTTCACTAGGTAATGTGAGATCAAGTAATAAAATAAGAAATGAAGCACCTATCTCCGGGACGGCCTCAGGCCGCCATGTGAGATGTCCTATCCTCTTGCCTCCGTCGTACCTACATGGATTAAACCTCGTATGTTTACGCCTTAGTGGGAAAACATATACATGGACTCCACCAATAACATCGATCGTCGCAAGCCTATTCAAATGCTTCTATATGTCTTTTACCTTCTATGACTTAAGATATCTTCGGCGTAATTATTACATATATCATTTCTTATCCCCAGACCTATCATGTCTCCTTTCATGTAGTGGCTACACGCCCCATGCTATACTATTCATTTTTACATATTGTTTTATCATATATTTTCTTATACGATCTTGTATTGTCATATATTTTGCATTTGCTGCCACTCGAAGACTATAATCGCATTCACATGTATCTGAAGAGGGAACCTCATCCCGTTTTGTCATTCAATAGCAATGTGATTTCGCATTTAACAGTATGATTCACTTGACTATAGAATTGACATTCACGACAGATTCGAGAGGGAATCTCATTACGTCATTATCTGAAGAGCAATGCGATTTCATACTTAATCTGCATTTATCTACTTTAATTATGTAACTGACATTCAATACATATTCGAGAGGGAATTCATGTTTATTATTCAAGAGCAAATGTGATTTCATGTACTTGCATATTTTGTCATATACTTTTTATTTCATCTTTGTATCATATCAGACTTCCCTATACTTTCATCTTCAGACTTTTCATATACTATACTTTTCCTATGATTTTCATATACTGCGGCTTTTTCATATCAGATTTCTCTTATATATGCTTTTCATATGATTTATCCGGTCATATACATTTCGTGTCATCGACACTTTATTTCTTGTACTTGTATACTGTTTATCACATAAACAATGCTATGCTTCTCATATCATATAATGTACTTTTATCATTTTCGAATCATGTGCATAAGCATCATTATTTGTTTTATGCTCTATGTCCGCATACAAACCTTAGAAGTGGATAGTTGAAACTATAAGGCCCGAAGGCGTTTATCATCAGACGAGACAATGACCATCTATAAGGGCCCGGGCTTATAATGACCTAATCCACAATCGATCATTATGTCATGCATTTGTTTTTCTCCCTTAATAGTACGCCATCTATCCCTCACCAGTTCTCTAAGTGTACAATCCATTTTATTATATTTTTTCAGGATATATCTCATCCACATGAATAACTACAATATTATAAGGCCGAAGGAGATATACCATTATTTATTTCTGGCTCTGTATTACCTTTCACATATTTCTTAGCTTCATTGTTGTTCTCATATTTCTTACACAAGTATATTCATATCTTTTTCTATCATTTAGTTTTGTCTTCTTATCACATATGCAATCCTATCATATATCATGAATGCATCTATGCACTCTTGTATTCATATATTCATATATATCTTTATCTACTCATATCCCTTTATATCCTTTATGCATCATATCCTTTATGCGTTTCTATCATGATTTAGCTATTCATGTACTTTTTATATTTCTATCATGTATGCTTTTACTCATTCATGTGTTCTTATCATGTTCCATCTATTCGTTTATGTATGACAATCATATATTCATATCATATACTCTTATATTCATATCATGTCATCTACTTGTAACATCTTATATCTTGTTAACTTATATCTTCATGTACTTATTTAATTATCATATCTTGGGCATATACCTATACATTCCTATACTTGTAATGCTTTCAGACTTTATCGTGACTGTCTATTCCAATAGAGTACGTAACAAAGACTCTTCCTTTGATACCTGTAGGTAATTTTCTTATCTATACTCCTTTACATATCAAATCTACATATATTGCTATTTCTTATTCATATCTACATCATTTCTTACCATATATTCCAATTAACTTTAACTAAACGATTAGTACACTTGGTACAACAATTAAATTTTCAGACAAGATGTGGGCACCAAATTCCATTGAATAACATATGGAGCATAGATTCTCTAGACTCAATGAGTTTATAGAGTCCGAGAACACTCCAAAAACTGAAACCTAAATGAAGGAGTTATGCAAATTGCAAGCCATGAAGAAATCAACCAAAGACTTGTCGCAGCGCAAAGAGTACCACTGGTTTTTTTTCATTTTCAGACTTATTATAAGCCCAATATTGTATCACGCTTATATGGATGGATTCTAGACTCAAAGGATTTCCATAGAGTCCAAGAACACTAAAACTGAGTTCGCATTTAAGGAGTTATGACCGTCCAAGTTAGAGGTTTTAAAGTGTGGCATGCAATCAATATGGAAACCCAACACAATCGCTGTGACCAGGGCTGCAATGAGTTCCAAATGACGAATAGCGTGGCTTCCACGCACCGGTCGTGCCAAAGAGCTCCTTGCGCCTGTACACAACTGACTTTTGACCAAACCATCCCTGAACAAATTTCTTGTCCACCGTGCCCACACATCCTCCCAATTGAGGCCACAAAGATGCCACAAACATGGCACCAAACATGCCAAAAACACTTGCAGATAAAACCTAAAACTGTCTAAAAACCAAAGAACCATCATAACTATGCTGGGTTAGGGTTAGGTTTCAAGGCAAGAATCCATACAACCCAAACATGTATCCATACATTTTAGACAAATTTCATACTTGAATCCATACTAAAATCATAGAAATCCTCACACTGTTGCAATTCCATACTCAAATGTTAGAATTCCATACCAGAAACACCATTCAAAAAACCAAAAACATAGAATTAAGGGGGATTCCATGGCTATATTAATGACAGGTTATGATATATTCTAACTAAACCCTAGATTTGAAAACCATAGAAATCCCTAGAAATCCTTACTTAGTTCCATACCCAAAACCATACTAATTCCATACAAATCTAGACTTCCATACCAAAAATCATAGAAATCCTTACATCCATACTAAAATCTTAGTTTCCATATCTTTATTTCTCCTTCTCTTCTTATTCTTCTTATTCTTCTTCTTTCTTCTTCTTCTTCTTCTTTCCTCTTTCCCTTTCTCCCTTCTCTCCTTATCTCACGTTAGAGCTTCAATGAGACCAAAAATGAGATATTTTTAGTCTCATCTTCTTTTATATTAAATTTTCTTTTATTGCAATAGGTCCTCCAAGTGGACTATTTAGAGACAAATTTATGCTATTTCTACAATAGCATACCTCTTCTTATATTATGATTTACAGGTCCTTTCGACAAATTATAAATTTGTCCTGTGTCTTGTAAAATTTTCTGTTTCTCACTTCATGTTTCGCATTTAAATTACGAAAAATTCAAATTATGCCTACAAAATACCCTAAATATGCCAAAAATGATTAGGGTATATTTCGGGGTGTTACAAACTGTCGCAAACCTTCTTCACTTTGTTCTGCAGCTTGCTGGTCTCGACCGATGTTTTCTTTGCATGTGCTGATCTACTCTAGTTGCAACAATCCTTTCTCTTTGTTTCTTTAAAGTAAAGCTGGATGTCGCGACCGACCGTTTCATCAAATCTATGTCGCGTCCCCAATTTTATGTCGCGACATCAATTTCATGCTGCTATAATGATCTTGTTATGGCAATCGCTTTTCCGCCCCTTAATAAATTCTATATCGCGGACCTCAATTCCATGTCACACCTGTTGTCTTGCCTTCATCGTGATTCGTTGTTGCGACTCCCGGATTTTTCTTCCCTTGCTGAGTTCGTTGTTACTACCTCATTTTTTTGTCGCGACAAGGTTGTCCTTCCTTTTACTGGATTCTATATCGCGACCTCAGTTTTGTGTCGCAACACCATTTCTGTTGTCAGCCATTTTGATCCTTGATTGGAACTTTCCTATCATGTTGCGACACCATTTACTGATCTTGTTGTTTTCTTGTCGCGACATGGAAAATTAGGGCACGACAAGGTAGTTTCTTTTCTCAATGCCATTCTTGTCGCAACCTCAAAAGCATGTCGCGACCTTTCTTTCTTTCAATCTTATCGCAACCTCATTTTACTCATACGCTTTTTCATCAATTTAGTTTTTTTTTTTCATCATGACCTAGAAAAAGGGTCATGACTCCAGTGGTGGCCCTTCTTAACTTGTTCTCATTACGCTTGCTTAACCAAATGTAACATGTTTTAGCTGTTCCGCTCATTTTAATGTAGCGACATGAATTCTATGTCGTGACCTCACTGTTGTCTTCAGCTTGTATTTTGTCTCAACAAAAATTTGCCTTATGGAAGCTTTGTTAGTTCAATTAGCAACAATTCCTTGTCGTGACATTAGTTATCTGTTGCGACCTGAGTTGTCTTCTTTTGGTGTTGCGACCTTGATTCTCTGTCGCAACTTCAAAACTGTTGTATTACTAAATTACTTGTCACGAATTCAAGAGTCTGTCGCGAACCAGCTTGCTTGACCAGATATAGCTTCTGTATACTTGCTGGAATTGTCATTTCTTCTGTAAAAATCTGAAAAATATACATTTGGTAAATTTTCCATATTTCTGAATAAAAACAAGCAATTATATTGAAAAACATATCAGAAAAACAAATTAAAAATGAATGAGTTTTTGACTCATTAATGATATATGTAGAATCATATCTATAAATGATATGTTCAAAACATGAATAAGCATGTGTATATGTAAATGAATGTTAAAGTTATATGTAGTTGTTTAAAGTGTGATGACCCTTATTAGAGGTCGTCCACATGTATTATTTCCCACTAAGCTATGTTTGCATAGTGTTTCATCCGTAGGCACAGATAAGAATTAAGCCCTGATTAATCCACATCAAGAAATCAAGGCCAACACATTTAGTAAGAACTGATCACTCAGACCGACACGACCCGATTGGTGGATCCGAACCAGATCTGGGGGAATGCGGTCCTCACTTTCATTTCCAATCCAAATACAAAAAAAAAAAAAAATTCAATACAAATGTGAATACATTTTCAATACCGAACGCATTTCAAATACTTATTTGGTATACGTAAAAATATACATTAAACATTTTTACGAAAGACCCATCATTTTGAGATAACTCTCTCATTTTTACCATCATTTACAAAATTTATCAGAGTTTCCAATATAAAAAATATTTACAAAATAGAATCAAAGTTTAACTTTCACAAGATACTTTATACAAAAAGAGTCAATTCAATTTCATGCATGCGTGTCGCGGAGTTTTACTTCTCCTCCGAATGGCTTTGACGTTGGCTTTGTGCTTGTGCGGTCTTTACTCTTGTAACTATTCACTCGATACCTGAACGTTGATAAAAACAACACGCTAAGCATTTTCATGCTTAGTGGTTCTATACAGTTCTATTCTCTCTTCATTTCATTTTAAATCGAAACATGCAATATTTATAAAACAACAAACACACACCCTACTTCGCTCACTAAAAGATGGAATACATTTATATATTTATTCAATAAATAAATTACAATTCATTGTCATCTCAAGCTATGCCTTTTCATGTGCGTAGAAAGAGAAAAAATCATTCAAAGCACAAATCGTGTTCTTCTTAATCTTATTATCATTTTTGCTCTTATCGAATTTAACCTATGCTTTCTTGCACGTGATAACGAATCACCTAAGACTATCCCGCTGGGGCTGCAGCCTAAGATATATATATATAAAATATACTCTGCTATGTACACTACCGATACTGTCCCGTTGGACTACGGATCAATTTGCCACAATAGTACGTTTGTTCGACTCTTATTGGTATACCAATTTATCCTTAACTTGAATTCTAACGGTTAACATTTTTATAAGGACATTAAAATCATTCAATACAATTTACAATAGTATATATATACATTTGTATGCAAATAGAACATTTTCATATTCATGCAATTTTCTTATGTAAATTCGTTTCAAGCAATTGTCTCAAATCACTTAATACAAATCATTTTAAACACAAATCAATATGCACTTTCTTGTCAATCATTTCCAAAATTCAAATCATTTCAGAATTATTCAAATATTTTAGAAATAGTGAGAGAGTTTGAGAAACAAACCAAAAATCGCTTGATTTTAATCTTTAATCTCGACTTCAATGCGTGCTTTTCTCCTCGTCACTCATTCAAACAGCAATGAAAATCACATGATAGCTTTGTTATTCTAGAGTTTCATTTTCGCATGAATGGAATCATCTCATTTGGATAACCCAAACTCAAGTTACGACATTTCAATACCAAACTAGTCGATATGCCCAGCTCACTTGATCACCCACTATTTTTTTTCGATTTATGGGGTCTTAACTCCATAAATTAGTAATGGTTCCTTCACTCATTTGAAGCTATGGTTCTAAGGTTTCTTCACCAATTGGAATCATCAAATTTGGACCACCTAAACTCAAATTATTGCATTTTACATTTAGACTACTCTATTTTGCAAAACATAATCTACATATAGCTCCACTTTGACAGATTTATGGGCACTTTGGGATTACAATTGCATACACTTCCTTCAAGTAAATTATTGCCCTAGAATTCTAGTTTACCTAGAATTTTTAATCACTCAAGTTGGATGAGTGAAACTCATTTTCTGGCCAAAACACCACAACTACACCCAAAACAGGGCATACTCATGAGCTACCAGAACTCACCTTTAAGCCCATATTTGGGAGCATTAGTGCTACAATTTTCTCCTGGATCCTTCTATACATTTGTAACCCTATCTCTTATGGTTCTTTACCAATTGGAATCACTTCATTTGGATGATTACAACTTAACCTATAGTCAAAACAAGAACAGGGGTTTTGACAAATTTTTTACAACATTTCCCTTTTACAAACATTCCTCAATACCAATCCAAACCAACACCAACGAACAATACTCTTCAAAACTCAACCCAAAACAACCCCTAACTTAACTACAACCAATACAAACACCTTTAACCCAAAGGTTGGGGTTGCCATCAACTCAAACTCAAGAAAAGGGGTTAGGGTTTAGTTTTTCTTACATTTCAATCCTTGATTCTCCACCACCAAGCTTTCTTCTTGTTCTTTGATCCTTAATCTACCATTTTTATGGCAAAATCACAAATCTCCTCCTCCCTTTCACACCCAACTGGATGGAGCCCTAGTTTTTCTCCTCTAAAAAAAACTTGAATGCCCAAATGGCATTTCATAGACCATATTTTGGTCTTTAATCTCATTAAAAGATTAAGGCCTTGTTTGGCCTTCTCATTAAATCCACTTTTCTCATTTTTTTCCATTTTAACACTTCATTTCACTTTCATTTTCATTTCATTTCACTTCATTTACATTTTGGCAATTACATTCTTCATTTATGACCTTTAGGTCCTCATTTGACATTTTTACCAAATTTATTTGGCTCCTGTAAAATTTCTGGGTTGTATATTTTTTTCGTTCTTATGATTTAAATTTCGGAAAAATTTCATTTACTTTATTTTATACCCTAAACATGTTCTGAAACTATTAAGGTATTTTTAGGACATTACAACTAGGTGCCCACTGAGGACCTTTTGGTCTATTTTTGTATATGTTTTGCTTTTGTAAGCAATGTAAAAATTTGTATATGTTGAACACTCCCATTTATGGAGTTTTGAATATATTTTGTAATTCGCTGCTACATAATATATTTCAAGTTAAATGTTTAATAGTATATGAATAAACAAGTTAATGGTATGATAAAAAGTAAAAGATGATAAAAGATTAACCCGTGTTGGGGGCGTCACAAGTTAGATGATAAAAGAGGCATGACAAGGACCACTTGATCCACTTTGTTGGGATTTGCGAGTCATTTTTTCAATAATCTCCATTTTTTTCACCTTGAAATACTCACGCTCAAATGGGTTGGAAATTGAGTCAAGATTTTTCTTCATAATTTCCTTTTCTTGTCTTTCACATTCCAACTCATATTTGTTGCGTTCATTATCAACTTGTAGCATCTTTAATCGTAACGCTCCGATTCCTCGCTATTTCTATGAACCGTTCATCTTTCTCTTTCTTCCTTTTGAATATCTCAATAATTTCATTATTTCCCTCATACATTTTGGCAAGGAGATGAGTCTTCTCAACTTCTAACATTTTTCTTGTTTTTTCTTTCTTTCTTCTTGTCGAACAGCTAGATGAAGAATTAGTTTGCATGTCAACGTGAGCTTGTTCATCATTTGCATTAAGATCAACTGAATATGATGCCTCCGGAGATTTAGGTGTAGGAATCTCTCTATGAGACCCTTGAAAGGCTTTTGGTTGTTGTCGTTGTTTGGGTAAGACATTTAACCACTTCTCTGCATATTTAAGTATAGGCCAAACATGATCAAACAAGAATCCTCTTTTTTCATCCATATCTTATGCAAATTAGACTCTAGCATTATTCAACTAAAAAATGTCAAAAAAAAAAATATAATGCAAATGATAGAAGTTAGAATAAATATTCATTTTTTTATTTTATAAAATGAGTATTATATCTGATGAATTAAATTATAAAGATAATGGATACATACCAGAGAAAGAATTACAGCGGAATATGGAGATCTTGTTTGCTTCACTGAATCAAATAGCGACCATTACATAAATGAATGCCACTCATTTCCACAATCTAAAGTTCTTTTTCTTTGGTAGAGATTAGAGAGTGCAGTATATTCTCTTAAAGAGAAGATGAGAGAGTTTTTTATATATTTATTTATTTATTTTATTAACTGCTAGTTAACTTCCATTTAACTGCCACTTATATTCAAAAAACAAGTTGGGTCATGGATCATGGGTCATGGACCCATTTTGGGCGACCAAACCCTAAAATCCAACATCTCCCACTCACACGAAATGGGATCCATGCTCTCTCTCAATATCTTATAAGAGAACATCATCTCCTATACTCTCTACCAATTCATACAAGAAAAATAGATCGTGTGACCAGCATACTTCGAGAGCTCTTTGCTATACATCTGTTAGGAATATATAACTTCTCGACAAACAAAAGATCATGAGTAGACTTAAGTATGCAGTACCCTAGATCATTTTATCACATTCAAATCTCAAACGATCTCAATCTTATATCATATATCATTCACAATTATGACACTCTATAATTGGCATACCGGTGAATACAATCAAAATGTGATACGTTTAATGATCTTCCTCTCAAATTCTTAACTTTAATTTAATTTGCTTTTCCAATAGTGCCCAGTTAGACTGAATCTCTCATAGTCCTTTGGTAACACTCTAAAATAGCAAGTATTAAATTAAGTCTTAAGAATTAGAATAGAGTCATAAGGGTATAAATATAAGGCTCTTATTCCTTAAAGGTCTCACACATCAAAGCCTAGGATCTCAGCTTGATTACTATATTGGTCATAATTTGCACACATGGTATGAAACACGTATACGGTATTTTCTCCTTTCCCATGGAGTGTATGTCTATGTAATGTATTAATACCGTGATAGATAATGGTTCAGACATTCTAATGTCTAACTTGAGTTCTCTTGTCTACTTCTTTCATGTTCATTAGAACTCAAATCTGGTAACATAGACAGATAAAGTGAATTTTTTTTTTTTTTTTATAAATTCACTTACAATCTTTAATAAGATCTCATCTTGTTTGTTAACAAGGTGACATTCATATTTTAAGCTTGGCTCTCGACATCACTTAGATAATGTTTAAATTGTCTCATCTCTCATCAACTACTAAAAATTAATGAGAGGCGACACCCGTGTGGAGAGGGCTAATCTCTTTATCTCACGTCCGACATACTTTTCAATAAATCGAGAGTGTATTACTAAAATAAACACTCATAGCCATGTGTAGGCTTGTAACAAACATATTTATTATTCGAACATTAATACAACATGAACATCACTGGGAAACATTACAAATAAGTATATCATATATTCTACGTAATCCTTGATTTCACATGCTTTATAAATATATCTCGAGGAATCGGGTTTTGTCAAGGGATCTCAACCATTTCTACGCTGTGAGGGGGATATACTTCATGTTCACCCTTTTGTGTGCAACCATGTCTTACAAAGTTATACTTTATATCTATGTGTTTGGTTTTGCTATGATGATTTAGGGTCCTCTATGTATGCTATTGTTGCTTGATTATCACAAACTTCACTAAGATCGACCAAGACTTTTAGCATTTACTCCCGCGATCAAAAAACTTTTGAGCCACAATGCTTCTGCATCGCAAATGAAAAAGCCAATTCGCCTATCATGTGGACAAGGCTAGCAGTGATCGTTTCTTATCACCTAGCGATATGTTTCATTGTTGAGTGGGCAAGGATGCACTATGAATTTTCTCATCTAAGTCTCCTCCCAATCAAGATCGCAGCCTTTAATTGCAAAGACGTCTTTCGTGAACATTAATGAATAAGTAGCGCTCCTTTTAGGTACCTTAGTATCCTTTAACTCAAGGTCTAAATGTACTGTCCCGGGTTGACCGATATCTGGCCACTAGTGCCAACAACAAAACAAAATATCAGGTCTTGTACATCATGGCATACACGACTTCCAACCGCACTTGTATAGGAACTTTCTTCATACTCTTCTTCTTGTGGAGTTTTTAGGGCACATTCTTCGGCTAAGACCTTCACCTTAAAGTAATGTGAGTATCGTACGTGGTTCGAATGGGTCGCATTTTGGAATCGTTTAAGGATCTTATTGGATGTACGACTCTTGTAGACAATAATTTCTTTGAACGACCTCGAGATCCTTTAACTCCAAGAATATAAGCAATTTTCATCCATATCTTTCATCTCAAATTGATGATAACCATCCTTTAATTTCGCTTTTACATACTCCTTGCTATTACCAAATATAAGTATATCATCAACATATAATGACATAATTATAAATCTCAAGTCCATGGATCTTTTATATATACAATAATGATCTTCACAATCATAATAAAACCATTTAATATGATCGTATTATGGAAACGAATATACCATTGTGTCTCAAGATCGCTTTTAGGCCATATATGGACTTCAAAAGTCTACAACTTTATTTTCGGGCTCGTTAACAAAACCTATTGTGGCCGTCTTCGTTAACAAAACCTACAGTCACGATGTAGATTTCCTCTTCTAAATCAACAATTATTTAGAAATGTTGTCTTACACCCATTTGATAATTCCATGATCCATTTGCTACGATAGATAGTATCAAACGAATTGAGGTAATCTCACAAATAGAGAAAAAGTTTTCTCATAATCTATTCTCTGCTATGGTAGCCTTTCGCTACTAGTCTAGCCTTATATTTATCAATTCGTGCCATCAGCCTTGTTTTTATTTTGAGAACCCATTTATTCCTAATGGCCTTGTGTCCTTTCTCTAAGATCAACAAGTTCCTAAACTTGATTTGATCTCATAGACTCTATTTCTTCCTCTATCGCTTTTGTCCAGCTTTCTTTTCCTTATCGTGGCCTCGAGAGAGCCTCTGACATTCTCACCATCTTCATCTTGTGTAATGGCTACAAAGGCTTCACCACCTCAATGTCAAATCGACGACAAGGAATGCCTTGTCTACTACTCTTCACGCCTTAAATTTAGGTTATGGAAGAACAGATTCTCTATTATCCTCAAATTGCCCCCACTGACCTCAGATCATTATGTTTGAGCACTCCCATTTGGATTATCACTTTGATCTACATCACTATCATTCGTACTTGGAGTTGGAAACATATTCTAAAATACTCCCAATTTAATGAAGTGAGTCTTGATCACCAAAAACTATGGTCTCATGAAAGACAAGTCTTTTATCGATATCACCTTGTCGAGGAAAATCATTTTCTAAGAATGTGACATCTCGTGATTCAAATTCCGTGAGACCCACTCATTGTGTCTACCTATAAACACATACAATTTTCTCGATGTTCCGAAAGATTCTATAAAGATACATTTCTTTCCCAGCACCTAGTTTACTATGTGGGTGCGAGGTATTAAGAAATATAAGCCGCATGATCCCCAAGGTCTTAAAACACTTAGGTCGTTTTCGTTTGTCCATAACTCATATGGAGTAGTGGGAACTGACTTGCTAGGCACATGGTTAAGGATAAATGTGGCAGTTAATAGTGCATCACCCCAAAAAGTGATTGACAAATTTGCCTGTGCCATCATAGACCTAACCATTTCAAGGAGCGTTCTATTTCTTCTTTCCGCAACACCATTTTGTTGTGGAGTCCTTGGAATAGTCAACTGATGTTGAATTCCTTTTTCATCACATAGTTATCTAAACTGATTATACAAATATTCACGACTCCGATCGGTTCTAATGTCTTAATTTTTCTATCTAATTGATTCTCAACTAAGCTCATATAGCTTTGGAAGCAACTTAGTTGCTCCGACATATGATTTATCAAATAGACAATACCGGCTAGCAGTATAATCATTTGTAAACGTAGAAATAATAAGCCCTATGTCTTGCTCTCCTCACATTCATCGGACTACATATGTCTGGAATGGACCAATTGCAAAGGGAAGTCTCCGCTTCGGGTTCCTTTACCAAATGGTTTTCTCGTACTTTTACTACCAGTAAAGGCTCATAAGTAAACAGATCTACTTTGTTTCACCAGGGCAGTGTACTCTTTGTTTAACTAGCCTATCTATCTCGATTTTGAGCAATATGGCCAAGCCGAAGATGCCATAAATCTCACATCAACTCGTAATTATGTGAAGACGTTACCATGTATCAACTCAAATTACATGCATAATAATCCGCATCCATGACAATAAAACCATTCAATACATAAATCAGATCCATAATGAGTTCCTAGAGACAATTCAATATTGTTCTTAGCAAGATACATATTAAAACCTAGTTTTACAACCAACACCGAAATTAAATTTCGCAATCCATGAGCATACTGCACATCATGCAATAGTAGTTCGCCACCTCGCAAGACTAACTTGCATGTGCCTATTCCTTGAACTGCAACTCTTGCATTGTTTCCCACATAGATCCATTTTGCTCCATGTGGTATTCGCCGAAATTCCACGAAGGTCTCTCTATCCTTTGCTACATGGTCCGTTGCCCCTGAGTCTACAATCCACAAAGGATATGTATCTGTTAGAAAAACATAACTAGCTACGCAAAGTTCACTAACTTTAGTATAGCCAAATACCTTCTTAGGGTTCAGTGGCAATCTCGTAAAACGCTCTCGGCTACAATTGAAGCTAATTTTGATCTTGGCCATGTTTTTCTTCTTGAAAGAACGTTTTCCTTCCCGTGGTTGGTCATTACCATGTTTCTACGAAATGAGTTTTCTTTTTTGTTTTTGTCTTGGAACCCACTTTGACATTTATAGCTTTCGCACATAAGCTTTTCTTGAGCTAGATTCAGCCATATACACATTTGTATTAAGTTTGAAGATTCAATTCTTTCTTCTTCTAGCTCAAGATGGCGCAGCACTACATCATCCAAAGGTTCTGATATTTCTTCTATCAGGTCAAAATGCATCTTCATATGCTCCCAAGACTGAGGCAAGGAGCGACTGCGCCTTTGACTTGTTGTTTGGTTTGGCCAACACATGACTAAAAAGAAATTCTTAACTCACAAATCATATTTGACATCTCACAAATGCTTTTTCATCAATGACTGATTTCTTTTGTAGGTGTCAAATTTGATCGTGGAGTGATCCTCGAGTTTGGTTAATGATGTAAAGACTAAACTTTATTCTTTAAAGCTTTAATTCACATGTCCATTGCCAAGTCATAACTTTGAATTCTCGCATGATATCATTTTCCATACTGTTGAGCAACGTTATGCGAGCTAGAGAATTCTTTCGCTTCCAAGCTTCATAAGCCTCCCCGCCCCTTTATGTCGGGCCGTGACTTCGCCTCGTGCTCATCCAAAGATAATATCGAAGTACCTCAAGAGCTTCTCTTTCGTCTTCCAAGATATGGAGTTGAATCTTCATGCTCCAAATCTCATAATTATCACCATTTAGCTTTTCACCTTTGTTGCTTTCCAATGATAATGTTTCGATGCGTAAGACACAAACAGAGAAACACGGTTCTATGGTAAGACATAAATCGTACGCATTAATGTTTCATCCATACACATATATATCTATTTAGTTCTAATTAATTGCATTAGAAATAACTCACATATAGGTTTTAGAATCAAAAGGTCACTATGTTTCCAATCATCCTCTAAATCCCTAATGTGAGACTATCACTAAGTCAATTAATTAGGCAAGGTATACAAGACAATTATCAAAACATGCAATTTCAAGTACACATATTATCATAAAATTCAATATAAATCATAAATATTGAAAACAAACTCAAAATTGCTAGAAATAAATTGAATATTTATATTATATATATATATATAAAATATCAAACAACTACAAGTTAATGAAATATTAAACATCCATAATATTTACAAACGCCTAACTTAATCGGGAAGTGAGCTAATGAATCATTATTTAGCTCTCAGAAACTTTAATTTGGCTTATTCTCTTCACTGTGAAGACATGAGTACTTTTAAGGTAGTAATTTCCGAATCCTAAGTTCCCTTCATATTTAGACTTTCAAGTAGACCAATACAAAACTCATGAACAACAAAGTTGTACTCGTTTGTTTCCTCATTTTCTTATCTTAATAAGAAATCTAGAATGTGCCTTTAATCACTTCAGAAAGATTTCAAAACCTTCAATTTCATCCAATTAAACTCATCTAATTTCCCGCCAAATCAATTCTTGAACTTTTCCATGAAGCTTGATTATATAATTTACAAGATGTACAAAGTCTTCCTTAAAAACTGCTGGATTAGGTTGGAGATTTTTGAGCTCTTCAGTCAGCCTAATGACTTCTAATCTTTGCGCATAAGTCCGTATGATTCTGAGTGCACGAGTCTAATCCATTATTTTTCCTCGTATATACGTAAAAACCTAATTAATTCACTCCAAAATAATAATTGCACAAAGAAGGAATGCATAAAAATAACCAACTAACCAATCAGAAATCATAATTTTAATTTAAACAATTATTAGTATATTATTTTATCACTTATTTTGATAAAATAACAATTAATGTAATCAAATGTGATCTTTAAAATTATATTGATCATCGAACATTATTGCAAAACTTTAAGCAATTTAAATAATAAGATTATTCATTAATTAATTTTGTATGTAAAACTATACACATACAAATAATCACAATGACAATAAATTTAATATATAGGAAATTTAATTCCCATATTCTAAACAAAAATCAGTTGACATATATCCAGCCATAAATTTCTATAAGAGAAACCAATGTAAAAGGAGTAACAAATTCACACCTAGCTTGGTGGTAGAGCACTTATGCTTACATGTGATGGCCGCGGGTTCCCAACCCGTGGAATCCATTCCCTGCTTTTTTTTTTTTTTTTAAGGTCCACAAACATGTTTTGTTTAATATTATTAAGGCTAAGCTCCAGCCTACCCACATAAGAGCCTCGGAGGGTCCAAACATTCCATATGGTTTTGCTTAATATTAATAAGGCCAAGCCCAACCCAATCAAGAAACAAAAAAACGTTCACGATATACGAGAAACTATCAATGAAAAATAATTAAAAAATATTCTGTGAAACCCCTTCGGTTTCAACCATGAAGTCACTATAGTTTATCATGAATGCTTTTTGGAGAGTAATCTACAAATGAAGAAAATATCTTGGTCTTTTAATGCCTTTTTATAGACTTTCTGTTCCTGTTGAATCTTCTTATTATGACTATGATTTCTTCAGTGCAAATATGGCATTTAAATCAAAACCGTAGTGCCAAACAGAAATGGCTCGATACCAATGATGAATTAAATTATAGAGATAATGGATACATACCAGAGAAAGAATTACAACTGAATATGGAGATTCTGTCATTTCACCTGGATCAAATAACGACCATTACATAAAATGAATGCCACTCATTTCCCCACAATCTAAAGTTCTTTTTCTTCGCGTAGATTAGAGAGTGCAGTATATTCTCTTAAAGAGAAGATGAGAGAGTTTTTTATATATTTATTTATTTATTTTATTAACTGCTAGTTAACTTCCATTTAACTGCCACTTATATTCAAAAAACAAGTTGGGTCATGGATCATGGGTCATGGACCCCATTTCTCGCGACCTAACTCCTAAAATCCAACAATACTATTTACAAGGCATCTGGCTCTATGGTACCACTTTGATTCAAATTTCAATTGCCTCTACACATCCACGAAATTTGTTGATAGCCTTCATAATGCATGACATACGACATGAAAGAGACTTCGATGTTCGACCACTATTATGCTTGTTATGATAAAAAACTTCATAAACACGTTCCCATAATTTATCTTTTTTTTTTGTTTATCCCATAAATATGATCTTGAGAAACCTCAAGCCATACGTTACATAATATTTTATCTTCTTCCATCGTGAAACTCTTTCCAGCGGCTACTATGACTTTGAGCTAGAGAAATAATGTTAATGAAAGAATATATAGTTTAAGAAGAAAGAATTGCGGTTTTAAAAGAGTAGAGATTTTGAAAGGTAGAGGTGGTCTCTGATGAAAGAGTAAAGATTTTGAAAGGAGTCAGGTTTTGAAAGATGTCAGGCACCAAGATGAAAATATCGGGTTTCGACGAATATATTATACTGACTTACTGATATATCGGATATATCGGAGATATATCGGTGGATATTTTTACATGAATACGATATATCGTGAATTAATAAAATACTTTGAAATTGATGGAACATCTTTTTATAAAAGTGTAAAAAATTAATGACATTAATAATGAAATATAGACATTAGGTTACATTGTTATGGTCTTTCACCACCAAAATGAAGATCGATGTGCTCCATTGCAATATTTATTTAGCTGATCCCATTCAAATACATAATAACCATACAAACATACTGCTCCGATAATATTGATTATAAGATCGAACATGCCATGTATAAATGTCTTCACTTGTACCCACAACCTCTCCATGGATGGGAAATTGGGGGTTCACCCACATGTTCGTTTGAAATCCTTGTTGCATTTGATATGAGGTCGTTGGAATGACATTTGTTCAAAGATGAGGATAATTTATCATTCCATATTCTTCATCAATGAAGCCGGGTTGATTTGAAGAAGGCCGACTCATAAGTCATTGTGTGAGGAGGAAAATGTTACCGCTACTGATGAATCACCGTATTGAGTGCCAATGCTCATAGATTCAAAACTAGCCGACAATGAATCCTCATTGTGCCATCCTTCGTTGCCGACTCTCTATATGGCTTCCCAATGGCTCCACCACCGCACCACTTCCTAGACCCGTGGTCTTCATCTTCAGGTAGCATGTGAAATCATCTTCACTCAAAGGAATGAACTCAATGGATATTGACTTATTTACGATCCGCACATCTTCACCATCATTTCCAAAGATTACTCACCATGCCGGTCCCCTCTCCTCTGGAGCCATCGTCAGTTCGTAGTCATACCCGCAAAACTAGGTTTACTACTATGTTTAGCACTTGAATCAAATGAGGGTCGAGAATCAACAGCGGGCTGAACTGAGTCTCTCATGTATTGGATCGGAACTTTCACTATTAAATTCTTCGTATAAAACACGTCAACATCAACACCAAATTTTCGAATACGCGCAAAGAATTGCGATCGATTTCCATCTTCATCATCCAAATGGATATCTTAAATCATTGAATAATTGATTATCCTTCTTCACCAAACTCCGCTCGAAAATGCTCTAGTAACCGCGTAATTCTTTTCAAAGAACTTTATCCGACTCGCTTGCATATCACGTATCTTTAGTTTCATGTTATAAGAATAAAACTAATTGTCGGAGCTTTAGGTGCGTCGATTCTTTGTTTTGTATGTATTAGAGCAAATGTGCTCCAATTTCTCCTCACATGTCAAGAAGATGCGCTTGGGCAAGAACTTTAATGGCCAAATTCTCAGCCGTGGGAGAGTGTGCTCATACACAGCCACCATTCAAACTTAATAAAAATAAGTAACATTCAAAATCTAATAATAACATGAAAATAGGCTTTATTTTTAATGTCGTTTTAATGAGAAATAACACTAATCAGAACCATTAAATCTCTTGGAGGCTATTGTCGCCTATCGTAATCCTCTTCGCATCTCGAAACATTACTGTCGTGGAATTGAAAATATACATGTCTAATCGTGATAAGTGTAAGTTTAACCAACAATTGAATCAGCTTAATTAGATTTGTAACCAATTGATGTACTCATTTCCAAAATTACCAATGAGTAAGAGAAGATAATCTCTGTAACATTCAGGAATGTACCTTGAGTAACTCAGGTCATTACTAACCTGTGTCTATATTGAAACCTTGGATTCAAATAATATGCTACAAAAGTGATTTAGAATTAGTATGTCATAAGAGGAAAATAATATACATTAAGTGTGATTAAGATATCGCTTAGTTACCTGCTGCATGAAGAGGATGTTTGAGCGTTCTATCCTAACGATCTGCGATGATTGTTTTGACTAAATCTTTGCATTGAGTCGATGTAAATTTGCTTCATTACCGAATCAACCTCATACACAAATGGCGTTGTTGGGACGACTTTAGAAATCAATAATGAGAAGAATCAGAGTATAGTGGCCTATATTGATACTAGCTTAGAGACCTTCTCCTAATATGTATGATCAAACATGAGCACTTCCAACATCATGTTCACGGTCGATCGACTCAAGCTTCGTGAGAAGCTCATTCATCATTAATAAAGATATTCTTCAAATCAGCCTTATTTTTTAAAAGACTTGCTAGTGCGATGTAATTTGTTGCAAATCTTGTTGCCCTTTGACGCACAATATCTCCAATTACGTAATCTTTCACTTTCGTAAGCAACCAACCATGATTGTAGATGAAGTCAGTGATTTTGCATCGTACTAATTCAACTGCAGCTCTTGAAGAATGTCTTCAAACATCAAGTCAATGCAAGGTGGTCGCCATGGGAGTCCAATATAAATTGTAATTTCATTAGGCAACTTTCCCGCCTTTCACAAATGCCTAGATCCATTGTCTGTAATAATTTGCATAAATATTTGTTTCTAATTTACTTCTCATCACGCCTCTTCAACAAACCGTAAATGTATTTGTTGTTCTTTATCTTGTCTGACGATCAACGGACTTGAGGAATATTTGTGCTTCTTTCGAATATACCTGAAATTAATAATGCTCAATTTCAGCCCGGGTCCATCCATCGACATAATCGCACATAATCATTTTCCATTTTTTCCCTTTGATGTTCACATAATCTTCCATTTCTTTATACTCCATATCCAAGTATTTGTTTTTGATTTCATATGAGATTGCGGCTCTATTCTATGCCTACAAGTAGAATTAATGAAATAATTATCTAGTTTTCAATTATAATATGATAATAATTTATTAGAAACTAAAAGTGATTGTCACATACAAATTGGTTGCACCAATAATCATGTTCTCAAGTGGTGAGAGTCTCGCTTGTGAGGCAGAACACTCATATGAAGCAATTTATTGACACTACCATCGCTTTGATTGAACCACCTTGAAAAAGATTTTAATGTTCTTTTTGTTTTGGCTGGGTCGAAGATTCAGATAATGATGGAGCAAGCTGTGGTGATGGATCCGATTGTCTCACACTTTCAGATCTCAGATGCTACTTTGTCGATTTAGTTTGCTAAGTGACAGTGAAGGCTCACCAAGGTAATATCTCAATTAGAAATCGAAGTAAATTTGTTTATTTAAAAAATTTAATTTAATTCTAAACATTTACCCATTTTTCTTTTGCTCTCATAAATCCTTCTTCGTTGCTCGGGCTCCATCGCAACTTTGATGCACATGCTACTTCGAAAATCACTCTTTTCTATTAGGGTCGTATCACCCTGATACATATATATACATCCTCCTCTTCTTCCTCCTCATCCTCATCATCATCATCAATGATGTCTATCGCACCCCTATTGTGCCTCAGAACACGAATTTCTTTCATATCACCGCTTCGCTTTTCTTTATTTTTCTCGGGTCTAAAAGTTGTTTCATTTCTCGTTTTCACTTCCGAGTACATTCAGTAATTCTTTATATTAGAGTGGATCCAATGTGATAGTGATATTTAAAGCTGAGTGATCCCACCACTCCTTATCACCAAACCACGCACTATATATATTGTACTGCATTTCTATTCCTCCATATGTGCGCAATATCGTACGCCTGGATCTCACCCTCCAATATTACTTCCACTAGCCATCCTATTATTATACAATTGAAAAATTATTACATAAAACTACGTATTTATTATATATATATATACACAATATTAACTAATATATAACTTACTTTAAAATATTAACTAACATGAAAGATTAATTAATTTATTAATATGCATACATAATATTAACTAATATATAATTTATTAATATGTATACATATATAACTAATGTAGTTATTTTAAAGAATACACCACTATTAAATTTATTATAATATATAGACCATATTATTATATGATATTTTACCTTAAAACTTAAACTAATATATATTTGTATTTATGCAATTTATAATCTAATGTGAAATTATAAAAAAAAACCTAATGTATAGTTATTTTAAAGAATACACCACTATTAAATTTATTATACTATATAAAACCATATTATTATATGATATTTACCTTAAAGCTTAAAATAATATATATTTGTATTTTATGCAATTTATAATCTAATGTGAAATTATAAAAAAAAACTAATATCTAATGTATATATTTTAAAGAATACACCACTATTGAATTTATTATACTATATAAAACCATATTATTATATGATATTTACCTTAAAGCTTAAACTTAATATATATTTGTATTTTATGCAATTTATAATCTAATGTGAATTATAAAAAAAAACTAATGTATAGTTATTTTTAGTATCACACTACTATTAAATTTATTATACTATATAAAACCATATTATTATATGATATTTACCTTTAAAAGCTTATGAAAATAATATATATTTGTATTTTAAGTGCAATTTATAATCTAATGTGAAATTATAAAAAAAAAAACTCTACCGTATAGTTATTTAAAGAATCCACCACTATTAAATTTATTATACTATATAAACCATATTATTATATGATATTTACCTTTAAAGCTTAAACTAATATATATTTGTATTTTGTGCAATTTATAATTCAATGAAATTATAAAAAAAAACTAATGTATGTTATTTTAAAGAATACACCACTATTAAATTTATTATACTATATAAACCATATTATTATATGATATTTACTCTTTAAAGCTTAAAATAATATATATTTGTATTTTATGCAATTTATAATCTAATGTGAAATTATAAAAAAAAAGAAAAACCTAATGTATAGTTATTTTAAAGAATCCACCACTATTAAATTTATTATATTATATAAACCATATTATTATATGATATTTACCTTAAAGCTTAAACTAATATATATTTGTATTTTATAAATTTATAACGCAATGTGAAATTATAAAAAAAAAAAAAAAAAACCAATGTATAGTTATTTTGGAAGAATACATCACTATTAAATTTATTATATTATATAAAACCATATTATTATATGATATTTACCTAAAGCTTAAACTAATATATATTTGTATTTTATGCAATTTTATAATCTAGTCAGGAAATTATAAAAAAAAACTAATATAAACCTATAGTAGTATATGATATTTATCTAGACTAATATATATTTGTATTTTATTAAATTTATAATATAATATGAAATTATAATAAACAAACTAATATATAATTAACATAAATACAAAAATAAATGTAAACTATTAAATACAATAAAACATAATACAATAAGAACATACCTTAATTAATCTTGTTGAAATTTGAAACTTCAACCCTTAAACACCAAAATTTCCACCTTTTTTGGAGATATATAACAAAGAAAAATAAATTTGAGATGAAATGAAGATTTGATGAGTAGAGAGAGTTTGTGAGAAAATAGAGTGATTTTGAGTGGTATTTATAGGCTTTTTTTGGGTCAAAAAGGCTATAGGATGGTCAAAATGTAATTAAGATTTAATTCTAACCGTTGGATTTAGTTTTTGTGAAAATCTGACCGTTGGATCTTCTTCAACCGTTGGGATCAATCCACACCGCTGATCAAGTTTAGATTTAATTTTCGTCGCTGGATCAAAAATCGACCGCTGGATCACATTTTAAACTGGTGAAATCGCGCCATTTGACGTCTGTATTCAAATCACGATCGTATCGGCCAAACTAGCCGCTGAGTGCGAGGGTAGATCCGACCGTCGATTTTCGCACAACAAATCCGGAGCCACACAGCACCACGATATATCGATATTTCGAGATATCGCCGATATATCTCCTAAAACCGTGAAAATCTCCCACGAGCGTGTCTCCCAACCTTCGAGCATTTCGACCGACATTTCATTAATCCGACATTTCACCGAAATATCGCCGATATCTGACGATTTTTCCTATAAAACTACTTTCTCGTATCAAAATCGCTTCGAGCGCGCTCGGAGCATCCGATATATCGCCGATATATCCGAAATTTCAATCTTTGTGTGCAACCCACAATTTATAGATCACACGTAGTCATGCTTATCAATGGTAAAAGTATTAAATGGTAAAACTTACACAATGTGTAAGTTTGATTGAACCTATTAATGACAAAAGAATATAACATGTAAGATGAAATCTACTATTTGTAAAAGTTTTAATTTAGAAGTTACTAATGACAACTTCAAGTACTCAATGTGTACGATGGACAAGACCAAGCAAGTCATTTTACAATATTATATATGAAAAGTAATTCAAAGTTAATAAAATAGTACACAAATATAAGTATGTCAAAAATAAAAATATATTAAAATAATTATTTTATTATTATGATAATAAAATAATGAAAGTAACAATAATATAATAATAAAATAATAGGAGAATAGTGCTTATTAAGATATGGGCCTCATCATCTTTATATTTAGAGATATGAATAGTAAATCTCCAAATATAAAGATGCGCTATTCATGTCTTTATTTTTTTAGGTAAAAATAGAACTTTGGTATGTTCTTATTGATGCTTTTAAAGCTCAAGCATCAGATCTGAAATCAACATCAACAACATGATTGAGTGCAAGTGGTTACAGTAGCACTTTGAACTAAGTTGTTACAAATTTAAAACTTAATTAAAGGATTTTCTATTTTTCAAAAGAAAATACAGGCCTTTAAATAATCTATTTTAAAATTATTTTCCATTTTTAAAGAACATCATTTAAATTTTTTTTTTCACTTGCTTTTTAACACAAAACACATATTTTATTATACAAAATTGGTGATTGATGAAAGCAACACACCAAATATAAAATTCATTTTTAAAATTCATTTAAAAATATTAAAAGACAAATTGAAAATATAAAATGTTTTCAAATAGAATTTTATTCTAAAAAATATGATATAGTAATTAAAAAGAAGAAGAAGGCTCTTGAAGACTATATTTGGAAAATGATTACCAATGATACCTTAATTTTCATTCTTATTGACACATCGATTTTCATAAAAGAGAAGATTCCAAGCTAGCTTAGAAAATCTTGTGATTGATACCATACCCTGTCAAACTAAATATCTCAACCCTTTAGCACTAATGAGTATCCCCTTTGTTTTTTAGACAATTATTTGAAACCCCACAAGTCGTTTTAAGATCAACCATAAAAATTTGTTTTGTAATGGGTGGTTCTGACTGGCTGGCTAAAATAAAAAAAATAGCTTTGGACATTCATCAAAGTAGAAATCCAAGGAGAAGATGGTGGTTTAATATCACCAGTTATTAGGGTAGGAGAGGGAACCTCCAAAACCTCTTGTCTACCCTATCACTAGGAAGTAGGATCAGATTCTCTCACACCTCAAGGTTTTTAAGGACTCGTTTGGTAGTGTTTGGTTTGGTTTCTGCTTTTGAGGTAAAGGAATATCTATGATGGCACACACAGATGACTCAGAAACTCTGCTTTAAAAGCAGAATGTGAGATACCTACATGATAAATATTACTTAATTACTGATCTTCTCCCTCAATTTTACTGAAGGTCAAAGGATAGAAAAGTTAAGGTGATTTAGATACATAATGATTAAAGCAAACAGTGTCTCCTGTATTTGTAGTGACTTAGCACTAAGATTTGGGGATCATTTAACAAGATGATGATTATGTTAAGAACTTGGGCATGTAAAGACAGCTGAAAAAAGATTTTTTAAAAAAAAGGGCAAATGGGTGTTTTAGGTGGGGTTTAGTTTAGATTCATGATTACAATGATAATGATGGTAATAAGCTGAAAAAGAAAATCAACTAATAAAACAACCATAAAATTTATAGTACTAAGTTGATTTTTTTTTTTTTTTTTTGTGACATACTTTCACTTACCTAATTAAAGTAATGTGTTAGTAGGTCTTTGGTGGACACACACGAAATGTCTGAAAATCCCACAATGGAAGAAAAAAGAAAGAAAGAAGAGGTAGCAAATTGATTCATCATCATCTTCTTCAAAGATCACATCAAAGACCGTAGAATAGAGCTTTAAAAACTTTTTCGAGGTAGGAATTGATTCATCATCATCTTCTTCTTCAAAGATCACATCAAAGACCATAGAATAGAGCTTTAAAAACTTTTTCTAGCTCTCAAAGTAGAATAATTGGGGGAAGACTAATGGGGTATGGAAGTACATGCATTATGCTTTACACCATGAAGAAGAAATGGCGATGTAATGTAACAACAAATTTGTGGGAGGGTCCCATGGGACCTACACTTTTGTGTCAAAGGATGAAGGGTCCCAACAACAAACTGCACCCTGAATCCAGATGGTTAGAAGGTGATCCAAAGAAGACAAGAATTGAAGTGGTTAAGCTCAGGGGTTAGTTATAATAATTTAGGGATTTCATCATCACACAAGATGAGGTGGGGGAGGGATAGATATATGTATATATATTTAGAGAGAGGGAATTATGGATGGAGAAAGAAGAGGGGGATCATATTTCATGATGGACATAAGAAAGCATTATTTGTTAAGAAAAAAAAAAAAAGAGAGGGGGGCTGATAAATGATGGGGTAGGGTGGAAGCAGAAAAGAGGGTCAAGAGATGCTGGATTAGGGAAGTGGGTGGAAGAGGGAGGGGATGTGGGAAGGAGATTCTTCTTGTTTGTTTGCAATGAGATGAATCAGAGGAGGACAGGGTGACAGATTGGTCTGCGATATGCACAATCATCAAAGGGTGATTGAAACCAGCAAGAGGCAAAAGAGATAAAAGCAAGTGGGCTATTCCATGGAAGGGAGAAGACCCCTTTGCATTTGCTTACTATACAATAGAGTCTCTGAACAGCTGGATTTGACTATTCATTGTCATTGCCCCCAAACAGAACACCCTAGAAACCCCCCCTCAAACAAGATTTTCAGTTTTCTTTATTTATTTATTTATTTATTTTGAATGGGAGGGAGAAGGAGGAACCAGGAAGGCAAATCTAATTGATCCCCTATGCTTCATTGGGGCATCAAGAAAGAACCTCTGCAATATTTTTGCTTGTGGACAGTAATTTTCTGTCTCTAGCATTCAGAGGGAGGATTTGGTCTGTAGAGAAATCTAGGGGGGTACCAACTGGGTAGGCCATTAGTACTGGCTACTACTAAGGGCTAACCGTCTTAATGTATTGTCTGGCGTTTGCATGGAATGGGACCTTTCAATGAAAATGGGGTCCAATCTTGAGAGTGGCTTCTGAATCTGCACTAATGTAATGATCTAAGCAATCAGAGGATGATGAGAAATTCTGAACTTGAGAATGAGCTTCCCCAAAAGTGTTGATTCTGTCTTATTGTTTTTATTAAGGACCATTTGCCCACTTGGACTCAAGACAGTTAGACTCTCTCATCCTAATCCCTTCTTCTTCTTCTCTTTCTCTGTGTGCTTGTGTGATAACTGATAAGGCCTAAGTAAGGGTGTGTTTGGACTGAGGAACACAATCTCAGGGGGCAGAGAGAAACATGCAAGAGAGAAAAGTAAAGAAAAGTTACTCATGAGAAGATTCCAACCTGGAAAGAGCCGGGTTTATCGGATCCTGTCCAGTTAGAGAGAGATATGATAGGATCTAAAGATTTTCTCCTTCTTTACTTTATAGCTTTCATATATTAATATTCAATGCCCCCATTACATAATTCCCCCCAACTTGGTTCTTGCATTGAAAGAAAGATCAAAGGATATTATCAAACTTACAAGCATTGAAAGTAATAGAAAATCAAAAAGAAGCTTTTAATTCATTCAGTACATCTAAAATGTCCCCATCTCTCTTTCACCTCTCAATAATTTTTTCTTCTCTCTATCCCCTCCCCCCCCCCCGCCCCCTACCTCTCCCCTCTCCCCTCACTGTTGTAGAAAGAGAGAACAAAAAAGAAAAAGAGAAGCACAAAATGCTTTAGATGGAACTTTGAGAAGGAGATCATAGAAAATAGGTGTTGAAAAAAAGTGGTCCGCTATTCTTCTTCTAGTGCTGCAACAACTCTGAAACCCCAACAAAGTTATAGTGTTGCAGAAGCCTATTGGCTTCTCTGAGACCACTGAAATAAGCTCCATGAGTTGTAGAGTAATGGGTTCTGTGTGTTGCTTCACCTGCAAATAGAATTTGAAGTGGAGGGCAAGAATTAGCCCCATTCTTGCTGCTTTCAGGCAATGGTTTGGCCATGGAGTCTAAATCTTCTCCACTTGATCCCACCCCCACATAACTGTATGAACCCCTGAAGAGAGGGTCAGTCCCCCATTTGCTCGTCAGAACTTTTACAAATTTCATTTCACTTCCTTCAGAGCTCTCCACAGAATTCACATTCCCATTGCATAATTTATGGGAGTTGGATTTGGAAAGAAGGCTTTTAACTGTCACTGAAACCCCATTAAGAATCTCCTCATCTTTCATCTTTTCAAGCTCCAGAGCTTCTTTTCCTGCAAACCAAGATAGTAGAACACTTGAATTGTTGTAGAGTGGACAAATTGAAGCTGTCCTCCTCATCCACCATGGGATTTTCTGGTGCCTCAGTTCAGAGTCTGATCTATGAAAAAACCATTTGTAGGAATGGGAATTTGTTGTTCAACTTCTCCCCTTCATGATCACTGCATGGACTTAATTGAACAAACAGCTTGTTCACAACCCCAAATCCAAGCCTTGATATGGCCTGAATCTTGAAGGAAGGGAGAGGAGGATTGAACAGACCAGAATCTCCATTAATTCCAGCTTTAAGCACCCCCAAAGACACTGTCACAATGACATGATCAGCCAACATAACAGACCCATCACAGAAATGTAGCTTCGCTGGTCTACTGCCATATCCATTTTCCACCTCCCCCGATCTATGGCAATCTGGCTGCCACTCAATTTTAGTGACTTTCCGGCTGAGTTGGATCATTCCGCCGGTAGAACAGAGGCTAAAGCTCAATTATGCTCAAATAACCTTTAGCAATGGTGACTTCTTCCCTGGAACATTAAATACTCTCTTTCAGCATCATAATCCAGAGTTGACAGATCACCTGCAGATGTGTAAGTCCTTTGGGTGTTCTCATGCATTGCAAAACGGCATCTTTCCAGCAATTTCCGGCTCCAATTACACACACCCTCTGATCTCCTGTCTTTGACAGAAGCCCAGTAGCATCTAGCCCTGCCGGAGAAAAGCACCAACACTAAGCTTCCCAAAGCCACCACCATTGATGGTGGAGGCCATGGAAGCCCTGCTTCGAAGCTTAACATAATCAACTTCTTCACTACTGGAAACAACACCATCTTCGATCAGCTTCCCCTGAGAGAAATCCATGAGCTTCTTGAACAGAGTGGAGATAGGGTCTACCATGGAGGGACCAAGCTCAAACCCCCCTTCGGCCATGGTGGTGGGGGAGTCAAGGAAGCCATCCATGCACTCCCATGGCTGGTCAGACTCCAGAGAGTGGAGTTCTTGAGCCATCTTGTGAATTGGGCTGCCCACAATGCCATGAATCCAAGTAGCACCCATCTCAATCTGATCACCACCAAACTGAGAAGTGTTGATTCTTCCCCCAATTCTGTTTCCTCCTTCCACCACATAAAGCTCAAACAAGTCTTTGAAGCCAGTGGAGGTGTAGAGCTTGTTGGCAGCTGTGAGACCAGCCATTCCTGCTCCAACAATCACAATCCTTGGCTTCTTGGCCACCATTTTTGCTACTCCTCTCCTCCTCTGAGACTGATACTTTCACAGTTTCAAGAAAAAAAGATAGACTCAAAAAAAAAGAGAGTGCAAAGTGAGGTGAGATTGAGTTACTGATTAGGAATTTATAAGAGGCAGTGTCTGGTATTTGGCTTCTTGGGGATATGGGGGTACTCTCTTTTTACATTATTATTATTATTATTTTTTTATTTGCTCTAATAAAGACAGGCCTCTACTTTTCTTCAACTCTACTAGTAACATAATAATAAACATTGGCCCTATAGTATACAAACTCCCCATTTCCCCAATTCATCTTACTCAGACTTCCCTTCCCCTCTATATTCTCACTTACTTTGGCCATATCTCACATGCCATATATTATTCATATTGCCTTTTCCCAAAGTCACATGTAAATCTGGGGGTTAAGGATGGCCCACCAACTGAACCCATGAATGGCCCTGATTGGTCCATGGCATCATGTTGACGGGTCATGACCCCACCATTGACACTGATGTTACAATAATAACCCCACTACATGGACTTCTTTTGTACATGGGTAATTTTTCACTTGGCCACCAGCAAATACCATCCCCAAGTCTTAGGACTCTTTCAGTCTCTTGCAATAGTTGACCACTAAGCTGTTTTTTTTTTTTTGCCATATCATATGCTGTAGCATTGAGTGGATCCGTACATGCACTTACATTGACACTCATGTTACAATAATAACCCCACTACATGGACTTCTTTTGTACATGAGTAATTTTTCACTTGGCCACCAGCAATAACATCCCCCAAGTCTTAGGACTGTCTCTGACCTTGCAATGTTGAATTCACTATGCTGCTTTTCATCAAGGTTATATATAATCGAATCTTGGCCCGCGCACACTAAAGTTTCTTAAGCTCATACCATAAATGCATTCAATCGCCATACGAGTCGGCTGTATCTACAAAGACGATAAAGTTCTACTACAAAAGCATAACTAATGCTCCCAAAGATCTACTATGTTGTTTTGGCTGATTAGTTCAATGCCTAATCATCGTAAGTCAATTCTTTATGATATTCAGATCACTTTAGGCTCTCTTAACCCGAAGAATATAGCAATCAAATATTGTTAAAAATTATTTTCTCGTATTTCATTCTCATCGCTAAAAATAAAATATAGTTAAAATAAAATATAATCAAAAATTTAAATTTATTAGTCATTCTCTAACAAAGAAAAACAAATAAAATGAATTTGAATAAATATAAAGAACTAATTTATAAAGTTTAAACTTATTTAGTATGTTCCTTCAAATTCTCTTTCTTTCAACCTTTTTCTCTCTAATATTTTTTCTTAGTATTTTTCATGTTCTAAACGGAGCCTTAACTCGTGAATTTTTTTTTTTTTAAATTGTTACTTGTAGATTACATTTTGTTACCAACTTGCAGCCAAAACAAATATATATATATATAAAGCTGTGTATATAAAGCTGTGGAGAAAGTTGAAAGATATATCTGACCACTTTTTAAATTTTTGATCCTCCTTCAAAGCCCTCCTTGAAGCTACCTTTTACTAATCACTTTAACTGAATCAATGAGAGAGTACCTAAAATTTTAGATCATCTCTCCAGTGATGGATTAGTCTCAAATGTTTCCTTTTTTTTTTTGTTTGGGAAAGGTTAAATGTGGTGGGGATTGATTGGTTGAGATGTGCCTGTCACCAGTAAACAATCCATGCCTGAGATTTCATTGTTTGATTAAATTCTTTTCTCCCTTTTCCTTATGTAGGAAACTGATAAATTATCAAACATCACACTATGATTTTTTTAGTCCAAACAAACCCATTTTTATGTCAAACTTTCTCTAGGGAAATCATATGAACATTGGAAAGTTTTGGCCAGTTTTCTAAAATCATGTTCCTCCCTTCATAATGGAATTATGGGGAATGAGTTTGGATTTGGAGTTGAAGGCACCTTCAATTATTATTATGTTTTGGATGGAATTGAGCAACAAGATTGGTGCTTATTAGCATGACCCATGCATCACATCACTACATAAAGTCTCATGCATTTTCTTTTTCTTTCTTTATCTTATTTTCATGCTTCCTTTACAAAGTTACACTGAGGTGCATTTTTTAATTAACAATATCTAAGCCTCCAACCCCTTGATCATATCTTCATGAAAGACACCGCAGATATGTAAGCATCATAACTATAATAAAATATGAAAAGGGTGTTGGTAGATTATATGAGTTTGATACGATGTTTTTTAATACTTGTGGATATTCCACATTTCGTATCTTAATTAATCCTACGATCAAGCTTAATTCACAAGAAACTCTAATAGTCTGAGTGGACTCTAATCACTTAATTATTGTGTTAAACCCTAAGACTTAAACCACTGAGTTAGCTTGTGTTTTTCTCTTCATAAATTTATAAAAAGTTGATTTGGGTTTTATGCACGTATAAAAAGTTTTTGTTCCAGATTTTTATTTGTGTGTGAGCACTCGGACGAGCAAAATATATTCAATCAAATAGATACAAATAAATCATTACGCCACAGATACAGAATCTGAAATATAAAGTATCCTAATCATCATATGAGTTATCAAATCTCATATGCTTTAAAATGACAGATATAAGTTATTAACTTTGGTTTTGTTTCATTCTTTATGGTTTGTTGATTATACTGTATTTTTACCAATTAATACTAATAACTCAATAAAACTTAAAATATATATATCCAGGTAATATCTTATTATATTTTGTCTTCATTGAACTCACACTAAATATTTTAGGTAAGTTACTCAATATCATAAAATTGTTCTTTTTCTTCAAGAAACAAAAGATATCAATGAGTCCACATACTAAATATGTTGGTAAAACGTTCAAAAGTTTAAAAATACAAGATGATAGGGTCTCAAGCCTAATCGGAGAACCTAACTTAAAAGACCGATATGATAAGTAAGAGAACATTTCAAGCTTAAGCACAATTCCACACTCTTGTGTGAAATCGATGTGAGATTGTTTCATTTCATACTCCTTGAGAAACCGAATGATATTCACTTTGGGTGGCTCATGCGTTGGCTACCATTCACTTCGAACCCACCTTTGAGGCAGGCATCGCAAATTTCTTTCAGTAACCGTCTCCCCGTAGCCCTCTCGCACACATCGCTCTAACTGAAAAGATCAAATGATAGTCATCACGCCCACTGGGGAAGTCGAACCCAAAAGATCGACCGATAGCAGTTAACTTCAAAATTAAACACCACTTCACATTCTTTTTTAAACCATATGAGATTCATCACAGACACCTATGATGAAGAAGTCCTAGGTTTGAGCCTCGTTAGAATAATTTACTATATTATAACAAAATGTTTAATTATTAAAAAGAAAAAGAAAATCAATTAGTTGATTCCGAGACATTAAATAAATGAATCTTCAATAATCACACGCCTTATTAAAATTCCTTTCTTAATCATACTCCAATTTGATAAATAAATTATTAGATAAAAATACTGAGAATATGTAACAATATTCTTTGATGATTAGTAGCGTAACTAATAAGTGAATTGACCAACTCGATTGTAATGATTCTAAGTACCTTCCCTCACATTATTAATTTTGCATTAATTGAAACCCTAATCAAGTGTATAAATTAGAGGTGATGCATCATTATCAAAGCTTAATCAAAACAAGTCAAAACGTGAAGATTTCCTTTTATTCCACATCGTCTCTTGTGACCCTTTTTTTTCTTGAGTTCCTAATCCTTACTTTCACATGCTTTTAATGAAACTAAATATTTTATAATTTTTAACTTGCATTACATTTATTAAATCCTACACGATCCAATATTACGAATTCACTTAGGGATGGTAATGTGACGGGTTTTTTCGGGTTCTCACCCCGCCATATCTCTAATGGAACGGGTCTTGGCGGCTAATCAAATTTTTATCGCGTCAAAGATTGTTACGTCCTCGTCCCTGCTATATTTAAAAATATTTTTAATTATTTTATTTTATTTAAATATAAATAATAATTATAATTATAATCTTTTAATAAATAATTTATAAAATCCCATGGTTATTTTTATTTTTATGAAATACACTATAATTTTAATATAAACAAAATAAAAAAACAGCGCTAAAATTATAAAAGCAAAATCAGATATGAAAAGCGATAAGGGTATGAAATTTTCCATCCTAGGCAGGTTCCACCTCGACCCATTTAATTTTTAAATGGGGCGAGGCTTGGGAATAGGCAGAGTAAGCAATTGGGGTTGTGATGAGGGTAGTCAGCCTCTTGAGTTTATAAGTCCACTAGTTCGTTTAATCATCCAAGGCGCAAAGTCATGATCGGAGTAAAAACTTTACGATGGCGTTAAATGATTGAATCGATGGCCAGTTTAGTAGCACCATGCACGTCCTTCTGCGCATTAGAGTTTACCCTCTCAGAGGTCTGATCCTTACACTTGACCAATGATACGGATGAAATACTGTACATGCATTAAGCATCTAGGTTTTCCTCACAAGAAATGAGGTTTTATAATATTTAATAGTAGACATTTTTATATGGTGGTGCAAAAAAAAAAAAGAAAAAAAGAAAAAAGAAAATTATAGATATATAAATTGGTGGCACTTGAAACCTAGAAAGAAAGGGAGAGACAAAATAGACCCATCATAATCTAAATTGAAATAGGAAAGAAAAAAACACTTGGGGGTAATTAGGGTAGAGGATGGGATTGTGTCACATCTTTTTGTATTTGGCATTCTTTCATGCTTATAAAATGGGTTGGAAGAATTACATTGACTAGTTATGTTATGGCTGTATGAGGAAGGAGTAGGTTTAATTAATGTCAAAAAATGGTTCATATTTTTAAAAGAAAATGCATAAGTAGACATTTTTTAAAATAATCAAATTAGGGTTAGTTTGATTTCAAAAGCTTTTAAATTAAAAGCAGGGAGGCAACGGAAAGCAGGGCAATATTTGATTAAAGCTTTTCTTTTTGCAACAGCAACGCCATTATTTAAATTTAGAAACAAGATAATTTTTTAGAAAACACTAAAATTATTTTCTTTGCATTTTTAAAAACGGTTCTCAAGAAGAGTTTTGAAAAATATGAACCTAGTATGTTCTTAGTTTTTCATATGTTTTGAAAACAACATTCACCACTTTTAAAGTTAACTTTTCCAGTTCCTAATTCGTGAATTCGGTCTTCAAAACTCATGAAAGACTTATTAGATAATTATTTTGAAAAGAAGTCTATTTATGTTTTTTTTAAGGGAAAATTAGTATTAAAATCCTGAATATTTGGGCCCTGTTTAGTAGGTAGAAAATTTTTATTTCCTGCAGTAGCTTTTGAAAAAACGAGGGAAAGCGGCGTTTGATTCTGAGGAATAAGGCCAACAATTTTGAAAGCAAAGAATGAGTGCATCTTTGACATTTATATATGAATCGAGAAAGCAGGTAAAGAGTACATTTTCAGCATTTTCAATTAAATTCGGCCGAGGTGTCAAATGAGGTTGGCTGAAAAACGCGTATTTTAAGCCGAGGTGTCTGAAAGCGTATTTTACGAAAGTAAAGTATAGATTAGAATACGTTGAAAAATTTCGTATTACGAATTTTGGATAGAGTTGAAAATTTTAAGTGGTAGCGGAACTAAATCTTAAACAAAAAATTTATTTTGATATAGTAATTTCATAAATTTTATTTTTATATCACCGTAAGGCTAAAAAGCATTTCACGTATCGTAGGATACAAAGGGCGACCTCTCGTTTGATAATTATAATTAAAATGTTTTAAATATGAATAATTTTATGCATTGGTGGTCGTTGTTGGGATCAATATCATTAGATAGAGGATGATTATGGGTGGCATTGGCAAAGATAGATGGCTTTAATTTTTTATTTAATTTTATTTTTATTTTATTTTTATGGGGATATATTGGGATGAGAGAAAAAGTAGTGATGGAATGGTATTCCTTTCACTTTTCATTTCCATTATGACATGACTTACGTCACCCACATTTACTTTTCATGTGGTTGTGAAAATCCATACACATTCATAAATAATTAATTAGCAAATAAATATAAATTTGAGAATATCGCTCAATTCAATAAATACAAATATATTGATTCCCTTCTTTTTATTTTATTTTCTTTTTATTTTTATTTTTTGATGTCCACCCCCAATGTAGGGTTCTTGAGCCACAAACTCCTTTAAATCTTTGGACCCCTCTGCATTTTGCTTTTATTTGGATATAGTTTGGGATTGGGTTGGGATTTGGATTGGGATTAGGTGACCATGAGTTTAGACCACTGGGGTCACAACAAAACTAATTTTATTCTTTTTACAATTACACAATAATATATTTAAAGTTTTAAATTTTTTAAATAAAAATACAAAAAAAAAAAAAAAAACCAATGCTAGCTGTTAACATAGGGAAGAGAGGGAACTTATAACAAAAAAAAGAAAAGTGAGGTATACTATTTTATAAGAGTATAAATATCGGGTTATAGATATTGTCCATTTTAGATTTACTAAACTTTCCCTTGACTTGTTCACGTAGATTTAAGCAAATTGGCTGATATTCAAAAGTTTTCTAATATGAAGTAATTTATATGTAATAAATATTTGATTACTCAAAAAATTCACAACTTTAAAGCCCTTAATTACAATAATTTTTCTTAAAAGTAAATAAACTATAACCGATATACAAATAACATAATGATATGTGCTTTTTTTAGTGTATGGCCTGTTGTTGGTTATTAAATCAAAAGCGGCTTTTTATAACGAATAAACGACTCGGTATTGAGAGGGATGAGTGGGGCTGGGGATGATCAGATTTGAAGGCAACCCGATGAAACGAAATCTTTGATTTTGTAATATAGTAAATAGATGTAAAAATAAATCTTAATTTTAAAGTATGTTATTTAAATATAATAAAACCAAAAAGAAAATCAAATATACTTAGGTCAGTTTAAAATAAAGAATAAAGTTTAATTAAAAAATATGTGGTGAAATGTAGGAGTTGATCCCACATCGTGTACCACCACCAAAACTCAATTGGCTGTCACCTTTCACCAATTTTATTTACAACGAGATTTAGGAGCAACTTTATATATTGTTGAGACATTGGCTAACTTTTTTGGGCACCTTTGCGTGATCAAATTTAATTACATAACAATTTATTGCATGTGTTAATTAATATAAGTGTAAAGTTTTAATAATAATAATAATAATAATAATAATTCAGAATAAGAGAAGAAAGAAATTAGGTGATGGAGGACTACAGATTTATGGATTTAGACATTTTACAGACGATGAGATAACTTTTTATTTTGGCAGAATTTGATAACCAGGCATTTTATACAATTAAAGAAATAAGATGTATTTGATGCAGCCACCAGCATTATAATGGTACATAAGGAGTTTGGCAGTGGATTGCCTCCTTTTCAAAAGCATTTGTTATAAGTAATTATGTAATTGACTTACAAAAACATATTACTTATTTTCCTCGTGGGCATTATAGGGTGATGCAAAATGAAAAAATAAATAATTTTCCCAATATATATTCATTGTTATATTGCAATAAAATTAAACTCATTCAGGGTGTGCTTTCAACTTTCAACATTTTTCTGAATACAATTAGGGGGTTCAAAGTTTTACAAAAAAAAAACTTGTTATTAACTTCATGTAATTAAGTTAATAAGCCTGGAATATAAAATAACATAGCCACTTTTGTTTATATAATTTTATAAAAAAAAAAAAAAAGTTTAGTAAGGATGAAATATAATAATCTTTTTCAATACAAAGCATGGCTTAAAGTCACATGTTTTTCTAAAAGAAATTCTCTAGCAAATATTAACTATATATATATATATATATATATATATATATATTAGATTAATACTCAAAAACTATTTTACTACTTATTAAAGTAATTGAAAATCGTTTTCAAAAACAATTTTCAAATAATGATTATAATTTGGAAGTAGGCTCATTATTGAATCTTGAGGTTTATTGATAATGTGATTGGGTTTTAAAGTGTCCAGTGTCGTAAGTTATTATTACATATGTTAGTTATAAAAAAAATGTGATTATAGATTCAAAGAGATCATATAGTGTTAACTATTTTCATTGAAAGCTTGAATTAGTTTTGAAATTTGATGCCAAAAATGTTGCACAATAAATTCTAGATCGAATTCGACCAATATTTAACTGGGCTGCCCAAAGCTGCAGGCCCATTTCATGGGCCAAATATTAAGGCCATAAAGTGCTAAGGAAGTTGGCTCATGGATGAATAAATGTTTAACTTTGCTTCATGAAGGAACCTATAGTTGTCATAAAGTCCAAATAATATTGCA
Organism: Tetrastigma voinierianum; assembly: GCA_016808115.1. Taxonomy (NCBI): domain Eukaryota; kingdom Viridiplantae; phylum Streptophyta; class Magnoliopsida; order Vitales; family Vitaceae; genus Tetrastigma; species Tetrastigma voinierianum. The sequence continues at coordinate 52,227 of JAEQBH010006599.1, read as the reverse complement.
TTTCCCACAACGCAGAGTACACGGGAGCGTTTGTTTTTAACAAAACTTTTATTTAATGAATCTTAAATAAAGCATGTATTAAGTATTAAATTGTTATTTATTTATTATTATATTTTATTAAGAGTTAAGTTGTTTGTTTTTTATGTGCTTAAAATCAATATCTTAAATATATTAAGAAAAATAATTTAGGTCAATACTTGTATATAATGATGATATAACTATTGTTAATAATGGACAAATACTTTATTTTTAGACACCATTATGTTTTAAGTATATGCTGAAAAGAATGACTCATAATAAACAAAATATGTTTTCCATTTCGCGAATTTTCACATATATCTTTGAAAAAAAAAAACTAGTTAGAGTTAAGAAAACAATAAAGGGTATTTTTTTGATAAAACGAGAGTAAAAACAGACAATAAATAAACCAAAAATATTGTATGTTGATGCAAAGCATATAGCAACAATTGAGAATTTACAGTCTAGATTATGGAAAATTAGTTTCAAAGTTGTAAGAACTACTATCCCTGGAACTATACCCAGACACTTTTAAAGTTACATCTTGAAAGCGTCTCAATAAATTTGCTCTAAAATAGACTCTGAAATATATTAAGAATATTTGTATTATCTATTTTATTAACGACATTTTGAAATCGACAAACCAGCTGTAATGCTCTGTTTTGCTATCTGTGGTAGCTAAGCTAACGATGTCAAAGTCACAAGATAATCTTATATGGTATGTGAATATAAATCCATCATATTGATGACATCCGTAGTGTGATGTGTTAAACCAGTAGTCAGATTTCATTTTTGTTTTTAATGCGATCTTATTCTGTTTGATCGAGTAAAAATTTTAAAATTTGAACCAAGAGTAACATTATGTTTGTTTTGTTTCATAACCAGCCGGGAGTCTCATCCATTTTGTGGTTTGATACTACTAGTAACTCATTCCAACGTGTTCAAAGGAAAGAAGTAGAATTGTAGAGTTTCAGCATACCAGGATCAGCGTGCGAATCGAAGAGTTTTAACTAAAACTCATTACCGTATCATTCAAAGATAAGCTTTATTTGTAAAAATGTCGCTCAGAGACATATCTTTCTCTTATCAAACCCTTTTGATTCGTCTTCCTATCACAATGAAACCCTTTAAAATTATTTAAGTGGCTCATTAGTTAAATATTGATTCGTAATTTTTATTTCTCTGAATAGAGGCTTTGTGGCTTGGTTTATGATAAATGGGAAGAACTATGACCTTTACTTAATATATCTTGATTTTCTACATTACTTTTTGGCTAAACTAATAATATTCAGCTATGGGATTTATCATATTATTTCCTCGATGTAAAATTGACCTCATTTGTTTTTGGTGGTGGAGTCTACTTGAGAATAGTAGAATTGATCTATAATCTCATCATTAAATGTGTTCCATCATGCTGGGGATTGGTGAAGTACACACCATGATGGAATGGATCCATGGTAGGCACAGTTTTAACATTTTTGATATAGATTAGTGCCACCTCTGTAAAAAGGCAATTGACCACGAGATCAGGCATATACCAATGTCAGGAATTCAGAAATTAATCTAATGGGGATGATGCCAGCCGACTAGAAAAATAAAGTAAGAAGAGGAGTTTATTCCCTGCAGAATTAGTTAAGCCAAGGTTTACAAAATTAGGGCTCCATTTTATTGTAATACCTTTGAAGTGTTCTGAGTTTGAAAGATTCAATAACAGATTAATTAATAAGACCTTAAGAAAAGTTCAAAGACATTTCTAAAAATGAATACAGAAGAAATCAGTGGCTGGAATTGAGCTGGCAGCAGAAAGCAATTCATGAAACGCCGTGACATTTAAAGCATTAGGTTGATGGTAGAAGGCATCTGTTTGGTTGCTGTGGGAGTAGAATTTTGCATCTTATGCCTTGTGTTTTTTAACCTTATTTTCTTTCAGCACATTTACTCTGTCACGCCCCGAAACCCACCTTAGGGGCATGACTGTCAATTCACACCCTCAAACCTTGACTGGGGTTTGAAGTGAAGCTTGACAGTAGCTTTCTTATAGCCAGTTTTGTCCAATTCTGCGTCAGCGTCGGAGTAAATGCGCATCCTTCTAAATTCATAAATTCTCCAGTGCAAAATTTCATGCAGAATGAAATTATTTCATCTTCAAATCTCAATTATGCATGTCATATAAAGTTGTTGAGAATATAACAATGTTGAGATCTCTCAAATCAGCTTTGTAATAATATAAGAATGTTAAAGTGAGCTACCGATTAACTTTCAAACCCAACATTTCACATAAACATGAGCATGAGTTAGTGATCGACGTAAATTTGTCGTCACAGTAGTAGCGAATCGCCAGCGCAGTATCAAACCATACTTGGAAGCCCAAAGTACACGAAAATATGTCCAGCGGGTGGTGAACTAAAAGCTCAATAAATACTATCTGATTTCATGGATCAAAAAGTTTTCAATCATATAACAAATAGGAGATGTTTTCATCAAAACTTTTGATTCAAAAATAAGATTAGAACAAATTAACAAATATACTCCAACAATTCTGCATCCATTTCAAAATGGTTTCCATATCAGTCTTGATGCAAACAATTTCATATCAAATTCGATTCAAAGCGCACTACCTTATCAAATACATTTCAAATATATTTTTATACAGTCGTGAATATCAAATGGTCACCAGTTATATCAGGACTTTCAAATGGGGTGGCTGGCATGGTATTCTAAGCACCCAAGGTGGGCCCAGACAAGCAACTCTTAGTAAGTAACTATTGTCACAGAATTTGGGGTTGAATCAATTACATTCGCGAGAAAATATAAAGGTCATTCTTATCCGGGTTGACCAAGGGCCAAATAGTCATCAACTATTATTCCGGATTGAGGCAGACTAACCGAGTCAAATATTTTATTCAAACATCATATCTCCACATTTTTCTTTAAGTAAATTAACCAAAACAAATACTCAAAGTACAATCACACAAACTACTTTTTTTGATCATGGATAATCAAACTAAATAGAACAATTAAAACTTTTCACAAACCAGATTATATATAGACCAGTTAAAGCAATTTTCATCTTCAAATGAAGTAAAAACAAAACAATTTCGCTTGAAAATCTGTTAATATCCATGTGAGACGTATATATAAAAATGATAATTTTGAAAGGTACAGCAGTAGAATCCACCTCGAAAAGTCTTTGAACTTTGAAAGAGTTAATCAGAAGAATTTCACCTCAATGAAACCTTTTCTAAAATAATAAGAATATTATCGTAATTCTTATTTATTCTTAAAACTTCTAATTTGATATTATGATGATATTATTTTTGTTATAGCCTGTATGGTATTCGAATGATAACTATTTGAATTAGGTAGTTTTACAAATTTTATAAAACTATTATTTCCGGATCTTATTTTATTAATTTATTTATTTTATGATCTTATCAAATATATATTTATTTCCTATAATTGCTAAATAATTATTCTAACCATATTCCTTATCTAATAAAATCTCAATCCTTAATAAAATATTTACTTGCCAAAATACATATATCTTTAAATATATATCAAATACAAATATTTATACAGAATTCAGCCTTTTCAAATCTATCCTATTTGTTTATCATTATTTTCTTTCAAAAATTATCCTTAATACTTTTTAAATTCTCATCTCAAGTAATTTATCTGACACCACCAATTCTTATTTATTTTTTTTAAGAACGAGTGAAATCTAAATCCCAACTTCGGGTTCATGCTTGAAAGAAAATTAAGAGGTTATCAAATCTGAAAAATAAAATAAAGGAGGAATCTTCACGCCAGAAATTTGTTCTTTAGACCACTGAATCCAGAAAGATGCGATGCGTCATAGAATCTGCCATGGAAGAAATTCAAGAAGGCGAAGAAATGTTTTCTTTCTTACTCAATTTATGCTTGAGGTATCTATTAAGAAGTTATCTTTTACCCCTCTTTCATTAATTTATACCTATTATGATTTGTCATTATACCTCTTTCGTGTCCATTAAGTGTTGATACATGTATGATTTGTCATTATACCTCTTTCATGTCATTATACCTATTTATTTCAATTTATACCTCTTTTCGTATTTATTAAATTAATTGATCTATATTATGATTTGTCGTTATCATCTTCGTATCGTTATACCACTATTTCTTTCACAGTTATACTCTTTCATGTCATTATTATTTTCCTTACCAATTTATCACTATCTGAGTCGCATGATTATTATTTTGAAGTAGCTTATCCACTTATCCCAATTCACATCGTGTCATTCTGCTTTTATCATATATAAATTCACAGATTATTAAATTCTTTCGACAACCAAACAAATGGTGAAGTAAAGTTACACCTTACTAATTTATGTTTCTTTAATCCAGTTGCATGTCTCTGAAGAAATTCAGTACAACCCAAATAAAACTCAATATTATGAAGAAACTAATTAATACCATATAACCGAGTGGATTGCGAGAGTGAATTGTAATTACATGAAGACAAATTGAATGGAGAAAGGTAAATCTGAACAAATAAATAATATTTGCAATAAAACTACAAATTCATCATTGCATCAAAAAATTGAAATAGATTTTTAAACAAAATTTTTCCAGCAATTGAAAATACAAGGTGCTTGATTTATGTGAATCTTTGTTCAAGAGTGTAAGAAAATGTTTTATTTCGCCGGCCCAGGAAACATATGAACTCTCGCGGCTCTAACATCTGGGAGACATCACTTTCGAGAATCATAAGTCTAATGAAATGATCACTCAATATCCTTGATACATCCGAGTTCATTTCCTCGAGCAGTTTGGAAACCCACACTAATAGTTTAGTAGATCAAATAGCAAATTTCTTCAACCAAACCAAGAAAATAACCTAGAAAAAATAAAAAATTCTTTAATAGGTTACCAGAAACAGAGGCTTTGAGAAGAGAAGTGTAGCAGCTTGAAATGATCCGAACCAGATGGTATCAAGGGAGAGAGAAGGGAAGGGAATGAGAGGGAGGGAGGGAGGGAAAAAGAGCTAGATGAAAATCAGGAAGCTTTCTTGTGGCGAAATGACTGAGAGAAAATTAGATATGAAATCGCCCAAAGTATTGGAGTTAATTTAAGAGCTTCTCCCAAATAAGTAGGAGAGTTTATTGGCGCTTTTGGAGATCTTCTTATATCTTTTCACTTCTTTACGAACTAATCTCTAACTTACCCAAACCATTAGATTATTCATCGAAGTCCTATCCTTGCATTATATGTATAAATCTTTAAAATAAAAGTAAAAAATTATTATTATAATTTCTCACAAAAAAATGATTATTTATTTATTTATTTTTATATAAACTAAAATAAAACATATAATTTAAAAAATAAATAGAATTGATCAGAATAACATTAAAAATATTTTCATTATTTATAAATATTTTGAAATATTATATGTAAATTTTTTAAATATTTTGTATAGATTATAAAATATGGCTTCTTCTGAATTTCAAGTAAATTTAAAAAAATTTAAATAAGTTATGAAAAAACAAACTCTCTAAAGATCTTCTTTTTACACTGCTTCTGGCTAAAGTATGTTTAGCTAAAACACTTTTTCATAATATTCTTACGAGAAATGCTTTTATCTAGGAAAACGATTTTAATACTATTTTTAATATAACAATGTATAAGTAGAAAAACAATTTTGTATATTATTAAATTATCAAAAAGTCATTCCATTTGCCTTGAGATTTAGCCTAAGTCATAAAGGGGTGATCGGGATAGGTTCTGATCATATTAGTTAAGAATATAATATTATAATGATGTAATGCAAAATAAATAGAATTAGAAGAAAAAGTAATTTCATTTAATTACAAAGAAAACATTATAACTCTGAAATCAAAATATTAAAGCAAATGAGAGAGAAAAAAAAAAAAAAGAAGAATACCCTGTGATTGAGAATACTATTGGATAGGAAAGTCTTGAATAAGAAGAAGAAATAGTAAAGATATAATTTAAAAATGTTTTAACTTTTAAATGACCATTCAAAATATTTCTCAAAAAGTTATTAGGTTTTTTCCCTAAATTTGAAATATTTTTTAATATGAAACACCTACATTTTATTAAGTAAATAGTTATAGAGATGAAACATTTTTAACGATCTTTAGGGCGGTTTGACTGCTTCATATATAGCGTTTTTCGTTTAAAGCGCTTTTGAGAAAAGCGCTTTTATTAGAAATGTTTTTATAGAAATCTCAAAAAAGTGATTTTACAAATGTTTTTTTTAACATGTTGCATAAGTATAAAAAGGCTTTTATATCATTAAAATTACTAAAAAAGACATTTAATGTTTAATTATAAAAATCGGATATCATAATAAATAGCATTTATTACAAAAATATAAAAATTAATATAATTAGATTTAAGAAAATAATTAGATATTTTAAAAAAATATAATTAGATTTTTAAAATGAATGTAATAGGAAGGAAAAAATAAGTAGATGATTTATGAAAATATAATTTTATTTTTAAAAGGACCGTAAGATATTATCGGAATATTAAAAAAAATTGAAGTGTTTTTAAAAAAAAAAAACCTCATAATCTCTCCTCAAAAAAACACTCTAAGTATTTTTTTTTAGGTTTCAAAAACGTTTTTCATAGTTTTACCAAAAGTTTTAGGAGTTGTTTGATACTAAGGTGTTTGTTTTTTAGTAATTGCAAATAAAATTCTTATTTAACTTAATGTTAAATAATGTTAAATAGTCTTTTGGTTTGTTTGTTTTTTAAATGTTGCATTTTATTCGAAAATTCAGGTGGGAAAAAAGAAAAACTTTATGTTTTACATGTGTAAAATCAACAAATTTTTTGATATGTCAGCATCTGTGAAAAAAAAATTAACTCAATAATTGATTCATATAAAGATAATTAACTTGTTAAAAATTTATATCATTGAATATTAATGATAAATTTATAATGTGAAACTAACTTTGTTGATCAGGATATCATCATTTTAGATCATATCACTAATTTTTTGACATCTTGTTATTATAATGTTTGAACTCTTACATATTTATTCTTGAGTAGATTAAGCCCTTTGGCTCTTAACTACTTATTTGGTTTTAAACTTGGATATATCTTATTCAAACTGAGAAAAAATGACTAATAAGATAATGAGCTAATCCAACTAATCATCCTTTTTAGGTTGTGTGATGTGACAATAAACTAATTCATTAGTTTTCGTTTATCTATCATGAAAAATAAGTTTAAAAATAATAATAAAGGAGAGGAGGAATTAGTGTGTCTGATCCTGGTAAGGGTTGAGATTGGCGGTCCTCTATATATGGTGGTGGAGGTGGTCCTCCTCTTCCAAAGTTGCCTCAAATATATCCTAAATCCCCATTTTACCTTATTTGGCATTATCAACAAAGTTACGTCATCACATGATTGAGTGAGTTATTAATCTTGTGCCCTATTATTTGATGTGTTGAGCCTTCTCTTGTAAAATTGGATTAACCTAGTAGTGTACTTTAAGAATCATAACAGGTTTTCTAAAAACAAGAAAAAGTTTTTTGTTTTTCAAATAAGTGAAATGAAAACAGTTCCATTATTTGATTTATTCAAATAATTTTTTGAAAGAAAAAGATTAAAGATGTGTAATATATTATTCATAATAACCATTATTCAGAGCTTAATGTTTATAGTAAAACTATCAAAAAATCATTGATGTGATAAAATGTTATAATAAATATCGAAAAAAACCAATTATTATGACAATGTTTAACAATTACATCATATTTTCTTTTTTAATTCGGTTCTTAAACTAATTTAATAAAAAAAATTTTTAAATCATTTCCTTCTAAAACTCCCATTATTTAGTATTTAATGCTGATTTATTTATGCAGATTTTGTTTTTTGGAAAAGTTTTGTGAAGAGATAGGAAAAAATAAAAAAAGAAGACAGAAATGGAAAAGAGAATGACAGCACATGCAGAGGCCAAAAAGAGTTTCCATTTTTTTTTCTATTCTTCTCTATCTTGTGTATTCTATAAACAGTCATAAACCCTAAAAAAACACAGAAAAGGAAAAGATTTAAGAAAAAAGAAGAAAGAGCTCCTATTCTTGGTTTTTCAGGTTCTCCAAAGTTCCAAGCCTTGCCAGCGAATCGTCGTCCAAATCAAAGCAATCCCAGCCGTCGAAACCATCTCCATTCCGTCCTAAAGCGGTCTCGTCCAAACCCCATCCGCCGCCACTCCCCGCCGGAAACTCCCAGCCGCAGCCGGAGACAGAGTGGACTCTAACGCTGCCCATGTCGATGCTCGCCATGATGGAGGCGTCGGAGTCGGAAAACGACGACCCGCAGCTCTCCTCATTGCCGTTGATGGTCACGTAGGACGCCGACGACTGGAAAATCAACGTTGACACGTAGGGGTTGTCGATGAACCTCATCTTGATCATCGGCGAGGCCGTCTCAGGCTCCAAGAGCTCCATCAGCTCCCCGGCCGAGTCCTCGTCAATGGACAGCCAAGCCATGATGTGTCGTCGCTGTCGCTTTTCTACCTTCCGCCACTCGGCAGTGCCGTAGCCATATTCCCGGAAACGTCGCCGGAGTCGTGGTCTAAGCCTCTTCCTACCTTCCTCCATGGGAACAAAACAACACCCAAAAAACAAAGAGCAGAGAGAGAGAGAAGAGAGAGAGTTGAAAGCGCGTCGGAAACACGGAATAAAGCTCACAGTTTTTATAAATAAATAATTCGCCAGCCCGCCTACTCAGACACACAGAGTGGTGAGTCGTGAGTGGTGAGTCGTGACCGACTGGTATGGTGCAGCGCTGTGCCAGCGTGGCAGTCGCTAGGGTTACGAGCCACGTGTTCCCGCTGCAAGTCGACGTGGCACCCAACGTTATGACCTGTGAAAAAATGGCGGGAATTACTATCGCCGCCTATAACAGTATAACACAGAGAGCAGTGAAGGGGGGCTGTTGTCAAATCAAGATCCACGTGTCGAACGGAGAATCTGTTGGGAAGAGTTATAGTGATCCCCAGGCTACTACTGTTGTTTGCGTGTTTCACTGTTGGGTTGGCAGCGACAATTGAAATAGAATTTGAAGATGGAAGCCCAAGTTCAATTAGCAGTAGTTGGGTGGCAAATTTTGGGCAGGCGGCATCTTAATCTAAGGAGCTGGGACCGCTAAGAAGAATAAACAAGTGAGAGAGATTGGCACATGTGAATGGTGTCACAATGATGATAATAGAAAAACGTGGGCTTAGCTAATATTTCGCTGTGACGTATGAGCATGGCCATGTCTATAATACCTAACACATATCCGAATCTATACGACTCAGAAACCAATAACCCACCCACCCACTGCAACACTCTGTATATAAACATTAATAATATTAATTCGTTTAACACTTCTGTAGATATCATGATATATACCAACTTCTCTATATATGGATAATAATCCAAGTGGGGGAGGGAAGGGGAAGGAGGGTAAAGTATATAGTTTGTCCATGATTTCGGAATAATTTTTTGGTTTCTTAGAATGAGATTGAATATTTAAATATCTATCTAAAAATTGTACTAATCTCCTAAAACATTCTTACATTAACATTAACATAAACATAAAACACAGAGAACATATGGGAGGAGGATTGCATTCAAATTGACATGGATAATTATATAAAATTTAAAGTCTTTCAAAAGCAACGAGGGCATAGAATAGCCTTCTTGAGTTGAATCTCTCCTACTGCTTCCATGAGAAGGGCAATCAGCTACATGAATATGATTCAAACCAGCCAGCACAACTTCCTCGTCCCTATTATATCATATCGCTCATCCATATATCTGCAACAACCATGCATTATACTTTGTAAACTGCGTTCAATAACTATTAAGCCTGAATTGTTTCAAGTAGTAAAAAGAGGCAAAGGAAGAGATTACAAGGATCTGAGTTCGAATCCTTATAAGAACAGGTTTGGTATATGTCAAAAAAAAAAAAGTAGCCAACTAATATGTCTAGAACCAACCCTTACTCCCAAGTACTCCAGAAACCATTTTCTGTCTGTTTCTGAATGATGCCTCTGAAGAACCTTGAAAACCTCTACTAACAGGTCTCAATCCTTTCAGAGTGTGAATAAAATTATCTCAGTGTTTCTTTGTTTCACTACTAAAAAATTGTAACAAAAAGCTTCGCCCATTTAGGGCTTATGATTTTAAAATACCTGAAAACTGTTACTTTTATTTTGACTTGCATAAAGAACTCTTTCACGTTTTGATAAAACTTTTAGATACCAATATTAGCCTTTAAAAACTGTGATTTTGGTTTTTCCTCTGGAATCTCCCTATCAACCCAAACTGTTTACCTCCATTTGGGTTTGTCCCTTCCCTCCAGCAAACTATCTCTTTCTCTGTGCTTCTCAAACTTCAGACAGACTGAGATACACACACACACACATATATATATATATATAAAGAAGTAACATATAAGAATAAAGAGCATGCAGATACCTGCAACGTTCCACCCCCACCGCTCACATCACAGTCATCAGATACACTAACAACGGTCCATGGATCAGATGAATTCCAATGAAAGTCAACAACTTTATCCCTGAAAATGCAAGAGATCATGCATAAATTAGGTCACCATAACATGCACAGATGAAATAATTAGACTGCAGAAACTCAGACACAAGGAGAGACACAACTGTGATGGTAAAATGCTACAAAAACCACTGGGGTAACGTGGCATTAATTCAGCTAGGGATGGAGAGCAACAAAGAACAAAAACACAAGGAGATAATAATTTACTTGATTTTCGAAAAGATAAGGACCCAGGTCTAGTGTATCAACAAAGTAGCATAAAGTAGGAAGTTTTGAACTGGTGAGATCTCACGTCGCGTCCGTCCCGTCAACATCTTTCATCCCTCAAATGATAAAGAACGCCTGTCACATGAGCCAGAATTTTTTTTTTTTTCTTTTAAAGTGAATCCACTTAAATGATAAACCGAGAGCAGTGGCAGAGCCTTCCAACTCCCCCATGCTTCAAGCCATGAGGCTCAAAGCAAGAGACATTAGAAGTTACAACTTGTTTCAAGAAGTTGATTATTAGGGTTGATATAAGTTCAAATTAAAACCGGAAGTGCCAAACCTTGTTTTGCTTCAATGAATAAGGGTGTTTATCAAACTAGTCTGAGAGGGTGAGAGGATGGGGTTGCTCATGTGTACACACACACACATGCGAAGACAGAATAGCACAGAGCCTACAATTACGGGAGATTGGAACTTTCACGCAAAGCTGATGATCCCAAATGTTCAATAAACCATCCTCAGCAGAACTTCCAAACACAGATGACTTATCCGGGCACCACTGGAACAAGAATAAACAAAATGAAAAAAAACAACAAATAGTTCACACTAGCACTATTTGAAACAGTTATCATTCATAAGTCAAAAAGGTGAGCAGACACACATGAAGGAACTACATAGGAATGATATTTTAATTTTGCTAGGCAAACAAAATAGGATTGGTATTTCAAACCTGCACGCAAAGGACAGCAGCTTTGTGATCCTCGAATTTATGGACTGGTGTGCCAATTCCTCCAGAGGTGAGATTTCGGCGATCAAACATGCAAACAGAATTATCTGCTGACCTGATGAGATGTCATATAAGCAACAATATAAGCAACCATGCAGTTTCATTGTCTCCTTGAAGCAAATGCAAAGCTTCAAAAAAACCAAGACATATTTCACAAATACACAATCTAATATTGATAAACCAGGAGAAACACAAACTTAGAAAGTACCCAGTTAGGATAAAATTCAGGTCGTGAGGATTCCAATCAACACAATGCAGATCAGCATTATGTGCTTTTTCGACCTGTGCTCCAGACACAAACAAATGTCTGTCATACACCATCATCATCAAAAACAAAACTTCCATAAAAACAAAATCTAAAAATCAAGTATTACCGAAGGTGACATAATTAGAAGGAAAAAAAATCCACAACAAAAAGGAAAGATGGGAGGTAAAAATCCTTGAATGATGCCAAACAAATAGATTAAAAGGTTTGTGCAGCAGACCAAAATATAGCCCACATTTATACCAATATTAAAAATATTACCCATGGGGAATTACACTGCTCTACAAATAAATATAATAAGATTCATCATAAAAAGGAAAAGGAGGAAAATAAAACAAAACAACAGTGAGACAGAAGGAGAAGGAAATGTATAGAGTGTAACCTTAATAACTGGCTGAAACTAACTCGTGCATCCCATGAAAGTATCAGGCAAGAGTCATCACTAACGCTACAAAACTCCTGTGCACTGCAGGTGAATTGATGTAGAAAAGTCAGAAAATCAAGCTACTAAGTTGAGAAATTGAATTGCACATTATAGTTGAGTTCAAGATTCAGAAGAAGTGGATAAGTTCCTTCTTTTCTGCCTAAAAAATCTAGGTACCGCTACCTCCAGACCAGGTATCAAATTGACTAAGAAAGAAATTAGGTGAGGGAATCAGAAAGCATGTCTCATACCCATAGAAGATGTTCTAAATGAAAGATACATCTTTCAGAACCTATATTCTACAAAAATTGTTTGGAAAATTAAGATTACAGGTATTTTAAGTATAATCATGCAAATTACCTGGAAGGACAGAACTGCACATCTTCAACTGTATCCTCATGCCCATGGAATATCCCTCGAGGACCAATAGATGGACTATCGGCAGGCCTATCATTACCTTCACTGGGGTTGGAGTTAGATTTGATAATTGATCCACTGGATCCAGGAGATTTAGTGGCTTCTGGAGTCAGTATTGAACGCCGATATGTGGTCTTGAATACTCCACAAAACCACTGACTTGTCCTTCCCTGTGAAAAGAAGCAATAATTAATTTACTCAAACTAAGGAATGGCCAATTTTGTCTACCATCCAATATATAAAGATTCCCTTTCATGACATTCCAGATAAAGGGGATATTTAGATCAACACTTGTACAAAGTATTTGTGCTACTGTTCTAAAAGCAAATTTTCCAACCTCCAGAGAGCACAAAGGGCTCAGCAGGACACATTGCAAGCGCAAATTCTGCATTATCTTGATGTCCTGTCAATATCTGCAAATGGTCAATTCCTTAATAGGATTAATACACAAGTTTCTAAGATATAAAAGTGACAGTAACAGAAAAATATATTATATTATCCAAAAAAAAAAAAAAAAAACAGAGCACCAAGAAAGACTAATGATGTCACTGTAAAGTTGAGAAAAAGAGAACGGTCAAAAGAGCCCAAGTGGTTATGAAACAGTTAGAGATTAGTATTGGCTAATAGGAACGTTATCTTTATCTCTTCTTTTCAGTATTCCTTTTTTCCAAAGTGATCCTACTATCAGAAATTTCTTTTCTTCTCTTAGATATTGGAGATCTACAGCAGTTATGTATGCTATATTCTGTGTTATTGGTTACAGAAAATTTTATGAATCATTGAGAATGGTTTATTTTCAGTTCAAAAAATTGAAAAATTATAAATAACTGTAAATAATCAAAAGAGTAGTTAGATGCCTGTTTTCTAGAAAACTCCCTATTTCTAACAAGGAAATGCTAGTCAAAATATGGATCCATATCAATAGCTTATCCTAACTCAAATCACTAAAAATTTCTAAAATTGTTCAATGCATCCAGAATTCAGGAGCCCATATAATTTTTATTTTTTTATAGAGGAGCCCATAGCCTTTCTGTATGGGTCCAACCCCACCGAATTCCTCATATATCCATTTTTCAACTCAATTCCTTATCTATTCAGAAGGCAGAATATGGTAAGAATATAACAAAGAAATCCAGCCAAAACATAGATCCATATCAGTAATCTTATCCTCTTAATATTCTCTCAACCTAAAAAATTTCAAAAATTGTTCAATACTTCCAGAATTGAGAAACCAGTACAAATTTGTTGTATGAAGTATGGTCTGTAAAACATTTCACATCAGATTAATGATTATGGGGAGGGGTTAATAGAATGCAACTTTCAATTTTCTTTTATGTTTTTAAAAAAGATACACAAATAAACTAATCTTCTATGCAAAATAAAGATCATGCCTGAAATTAACAATTGTCCTTGAGGCTTGGCTCGAGTGGTAAAGGGTTAGAGTGGGGTTATGGGAGGTTCTAGGTTCAAGTTTCAGTGTAGGCAAAGAAAAAGAAAAAAAAAATTACCTATCAAAAAAATGCCTGAAATTAACAACATTGATTTTTAATGCATGAAAATATCAACAGTATTTTGAGTGCATGAAACTTACAACAATAATTTTCTAAGGAATCAATCAGATCATAAAACAAAATACCGAAGATTAAAAAACATATCAACCGGGCGAAACTGCAGCACCAAGGGGACAGCATGGCGATCGGCTGAGCTTCATCGTCCCAAATGAAACCTAATTTGTGTTCCAGGATAAGCATGATTAAACTTTTCTAATTAAAGCTAGAAATAACATGAAAGCCAATATATTCCAATAAGCATTGCATTGCTTCTAACAAAATAGTGAAATACATGAAAATATTTACTGAGAATGCTCACCTCAGGACAGTCAGTATGGGTGGCAACTATCCGATTGCTTTGTGGGAGTTCCCGGATTCTGTTAACCTGCAAAAGAGATATATAGTGATCAATGCAATGAACCTTGGGTACTGTAGTATTCGAAGAAATTTCCAGGGAAGGTTAAATTACATAAATCATGTAAAGCAAAGGCACATGAATGAGTCTCGAGGTAAAACATCTTAAATTGTTAGTAGCTACATATCCTTTCATAGCTTGGTTGGGTTGTAAATGAGGGTAAGGGGTTGTAGATGAGGGCTGGTGGGTTTTTTGGCTTCTCTCTTTCTTTTGTATCCCCTTGGGGCCACTTTTGTATACCTCCAATATACTCTGGGGTGCTCTAAATTGCTTTTTTCTGCTTAATATATTGTGTTTACCCATCAAAAAAAATGGTGATAAGGAAAAAATAGCAGGTTCTTTTCCTCCTTGTTCTGTAAACCTTTCATCTTGTCCTTCAAACTCTCCATGGGGACTCAAATCTAAGAGTGCTAATTGTTTGCCATAACCAACACTGAGAAACACATGACATTCTACCGACAACAAGATCAAACCCAAGACAATGTGCCTCTACCACACATCCCTGCGTTTCACCCTAACTAACTGGCTTCGATGCAAGCACACTTCCATCTATCTATGTTTTGCAAGAACCTCTCTTCATACAAAATTTAATGTTATACCATGAAACATTTGAGGCCAAGAATGAAAACGCAACCAACAAATTTAAGGCCAAGTAACAAGCATCCAAAGATTCAAGTTCATCATCATACATAGCCAGACACTTGCATATATGTTTCGTACATACCTCTCCAGGATGAAGGATGGTCTTATGCTTCTTAACAAAGGGTGACCGTGCTTCTTCATTGAACTGAAAATTTGGACAATTTAAAGATATTATAAAGAGAGGTGAAGTACACACAAAAAAAGAAAAAAAAAAAAAAAAAGGAAAATCACAGAAGGAAAGTGATCGCAATAAAATCACCGCTGATATGAGCACCTGCAGCTGCTACCCTTGGTTTGACGATTTCGCAGTTTGCAATCACCAGAGTATTGGGAACAGTACCATCAGTCTGGCAACCAAAAACAAGGTAAACAAGAGGAGCTCCATAAAACCCTGAAGTATAGGGCAAGTAAATGCATGTTTGTGAGGTTAATATCATAAAAATCTCAACAAATCTATCAAAAAGAAGCATAAAAATCTAAACAAGTAGGAAATGAATGAGGGGTGCACACAGAATATTATCCTAGAAACAAAAGAACCCCCAGAACCAGCAACATTTCACAAAGCTATGTTATGAGCATAATAACATTTCCACACTGCATCCGAATTTGCAATAAAGTAAACAGGAAAGGGGATTTCTGAAATAAGCCACAATGACTGCATTTCGAGCATAACATACATGCGAAATATTAAGAACTTACACTTCATTGTTAAATCAATCCATAAACTTTTTTGCTTCTAGCATTAAATCTTGTAACCGTAAAGTAGCAAAGAAAAGAAGAAAGGGAAAGTTGCCTGTTCAGAGAGATAGAGGCGTTGGCGATTCTTGTTATTACCAGCTTCGATCTGAGGACCCCACCTAATGCAGAAGAAGAACAAATCAAAATGGGAAATACTACTAAAACGACACAGTTTTAATCAACTGGAAAAGCTGAGGTTTTTTAAACAATACAGCTCGGAATGCTTCTCCTAGGGTTCCATCCTTCGTTCCGCCGCAAAAAAAAAAAAAAAAAAAAAAACCCTAGAGTGAACCAAAGAAATTACCGGCAAGACAGCGAAGGCCAAACAAGGTTGTGATTAGCGAGCCAGTCGTAGATGACCGGAACAACGTTCTTCCAGCGGCTGTAGCTGTCGTCGACAGGCTGCTGCTGCCCGGACCTCGCCCTCTCCCTCATTCCGCCCCCGTCCCCTTCCCCAGCTCCGGCGCCGCGCTTCCCTCCTGCGGAGCCTTCGTAGTATTCCCTGACCTTAGGCTTCCTTCCTCTCTTCTTTTTCACCGTCAGAGACTCCATTGACGCAGTTCACAGCTTTAACTAGACTTCACCACCGGAACCGACACTGTAGCGATTCGACTGTGGACAAAAATGGTGCTTCACGCACTCTTCAAGAGGGTGCCCACCACGCGTCACAGAGATCTCTGCCTTTTCTAGAACAAAATCAACAGATGGGTGTCACCGCGCGTAGGTTTGTGTTTGTCGTTTCTGTGGCCCTACCATTAACATTCAGAGGGTTTTGGGTTTTGGAGAAATGGCGATTTTATTTATGCTAGGGTTTTTCTTTTCCCACCTCAGCATTTTAGATGGTCCCTTCTTGTTTGGTTGGATGGAAAAAATAATTGAGAAAATTTTCACCAAGAGTATTTCTTGTTCAAAAGCTGGAGGAAAATTTTCGGGGTTTAAGTAGATAGCGGCCACGTCAGCAATATAATGCAAGTTAATTGTATTTAGGGAGCGTTATAAAGAACTTATGTACAGTTTATTCAGCTTATTTTTTCACATAAATATTTTTAATAAAAATTATAAGTTTTTAAAAAAGTTTATGATTTTTTATAAGGCTTTTTTAACTTATTTCGATTAGTTTTATAAATAAAAAATAAAAAATAAAAAGCTTATTCTGAGCCTAAAACTCGGTCACAACAAAACTTTCCTTCTAAAATGGTGAAAATTCCCTTAATGTCCATAATTTTTCCCGCATCTGATATTCCTGTTCCTCTCGTTCTCGTTCTCTCACTCGGAATCGGCACTCCCTTCCTCTCTCAGTCTCGGCATTCCAGTGGCGACAGTCCCTTTCCTCGCGTAAAGGTATGTTTGATTCTGAAGCTTCGAACTCCACCTCACCTAAAATCTGACCCCGCCCAAGATCTGTTCAACGTTTTTTAGAGCTCTGATTTCACTTTTCGTTTATTATTGTTTTTTATAGTTCGATTATATTATAATATTATCCTCTCTTTTTTTCATGTACTGTTTGTTCTGCAAACAGTAATTTTACAGGACTTGCTTTGCTTTAGTCAATTTGTTTGGTTGGATTGTGTTGGGTTGTGAAGGTTAGCGATAAATCTAGTTCTTTTTGGTTTCTGAGAAAGTAGTTTATGCAATTGATTTGATTCAATTGTATGAATCAATTTCTGTGACACTAGGCATTGTTTGGTTCTCAAGAAAGTTTTTTATGCAACTAGTATTGTTGAGGAGTTTAAACAAATAGCTTGTTGAGGAATTTAAACAAACAGCTGAGCTTCATGTGCTCTGTTTCACTGTGTTTTGTAACTGTACCTTAAGTTTAGGAGTTCTTATCTCTGTAATCTTCTAAAGTTGTTGAACCCAAAGGAATTAAGCAGTAGAGCTTAAGTATTCAAACTGTTTGTTAGAATGCTCATGAGAGCTTTTATGTTGGAGTTCTATGGAAGTTTAGCAAAACAAACCCGTATTGTGCTCTTTCTTATCTTTTTACATATGGTAACTATAGTTATCATCTTAAATGAAAAATGCTACGTCTCATGAAAATCTAGTTTACCATGATAAACATATGAAATTGGGCTGTGCTTGTGCGTTTGTTTGTTAGGCCTACAGAAGTAGTTAATGGCCTTAAGGCCATTCTATTGCTCTGGTGCCTCAATGAAAATAGGTTATTTCTGTTTTTAGGAATTTCTCTTTTCAGAAAACAGTAGAACTAGTTTGTCTTGGTCATACCCAAGGATTCAACCAGATAAAAGTTGGCATTTCTAATGGGATTAGTGAGGAGAGGGAAAAGGACCTATACAAAAGTCACTTGGTTAAGTGATGCATGTGAGAATGTCTCTAGTGGGATTAGAGAGAGGTGGAAAAGGACCCATGCACTAGTCCATTGTTTTTTTGCCGTGTTCTTCTTTCCATTAATGAATGTCTTTTTCGGATTTCTTTAATGGGTTCTATCAGGAATCTGTTTTTCTTTGGATGTTGGAAGTTTTTCTTGAAATCAATTGAAGTTGCTTGCTTTTGAAATGGGATTTTTATTGTGTTCTGGGTTTTTCTATTTTGGTTTATGCAAATGAGCTGTTTTGAGCCATTCATTTCCTTTTGGCTTTTATGCAAATTTGGAATAATTCTTTGACTTCCTTTGGCTTTCTGCCCTCAAACCATTTATTATCTAATAGTCACCATAAATAGATAGAGAAAGAAAGCATGAAACTTCATAAACAATTAATGGAAAACAAAGAACACTAGCAGCAGAATTACAAGTGAAAACACCTACAAGAAGTTTAGGTCCTATTTAGCCAAGTTTTTATACCCTAAAATTTGAGTTATGAAGGATCAGACACCTAGACACATACCCACATCAGCTACTTATACCCAAATCCATGCAGCATGAGGTGGCATCACAAAATCTTGCAAAAATACACTATCCATCAATCCAGAGTGTAAGAACCTTCTATGTTTTCCAATAAACCAGAAATTCCTTGACAAAGCCACTAAGAATTTTACAGGATCTTTTGGCTAGAGTCTAAGATCATAATACAACTCTTATGACTTTCCTTTTCTCGTAATCTAAGCTGAGTGGATCTGCTTTCTCAGGGAGCTTTGCATCTGACCACCAAGACAACCTACTTATTATCATTATCATGTAATGATGGCAATTGTTACTGGCTATATCTAGTAGCAGCAACGTGAATATCAAGAAGATCCTATGAAACTGGCTCTTGCATTAATGGAATTGGGATATCATAAATACTAAACAGTGATGTATACAAGGAACTCAATAACAAATGTCTCAACTTAGAAGCCACATGTTATTTCTGAAAATTGCTCCTTTTTCTCTTCAAGTTAAATGAGTGAAGCAATAATACGTACCACCAATGTGTCTCTTATGTGCAAGAACTTTTCTCATTATGCTTTGATTGAAATCAAAAAGATGCAATAGGCCTCCCATTCAGACAGCAGGTCCACCCACTAATCTTCCATTTATGTCTTACTCCGTGGAATTCCAATATGTAGTTAAAAATGCAATTATAATATGTAGTCAGTAAAGTTCCTATGGACCCTGCCAGCCAGACAAGCTTATGGGCTTCAAAACTACAGATAAACACATGCAAACATCTTAAAAAGAAGAGCTAAAAGCCAACTTTACACCCTAGAAAATTCCATAATTTTCTAGTGGCTGTAAAAATTGCATAAAGTGCTTATATTCAAGAAACAAAATATCGGTAATTACGGATATATTGGTATTTGGATTTTATGGAAATATCGGTAAATATCACGGATATTACACAAAAATATCTGCAAACGAAAAATTAACAAAAATACTGTGCTCAATAAAATACTCAACTATAAAAAAGTTACATAAATAAGTAAATATACACTGGCAAGACGATATTCATTATAATTTTTCGAGAAATTACATTACAATAGTCATTTAAAACCAAATGAAGACCACGACTCCATTACATTATGCCTGGATGGCGCATCACATCTTCGATGAAACAATATTCATACCAAAGACATGATTCTGATAATACTGATTGGTAACTGAACATGTCATGCATAAATCTATTGACTCCTACCCACAACCTCACCATGGATAGGAAACTAGGGGTTCACCCACATGCTCGTTCAAATCTTTATCGAGACGGATATGGAATTGAATACATTATGATCATGATGATAAGAATCATTCTATATTCTTCACCAATAACCTAAAGCGATGCGAAGAAAAATGACCATAACTCATCAGATAAGGAGGAACAGGCCGCCTCTCATTCAATGAATCACTAAATTGAGTTTCAATACTCATGAACCAAAACTCCAAGCAGAAAACTAATCCTCATCAGACAGGGTCATCCTTTGTCAGTTTTCCTCTATACGGCTTTCCAACGACTTACATTGATCGCTCTCAAGACCTAAGTATTTTCATCTTCACAGAAGATGCGGCGAAATCATCTTCACCTATGAATGGGCTTAATGGATATCGACTTACGGATCTACACACTTCCACCATCATTTCCAGTATCACTACCACATCATTGGTCTCCTCTCCTCTTAAGCCATCATAACCTGTAGTAGAAGCACCATCAAAACTTGGTCTACTACTATGTTCAACACTTGAATCAAAAGAGGGTTGAGAAGTAACAACGGGTTGAAATGAGTCCCTCGTGTCTTAACTAAAACTTTCACTATGAACTCCTTCAAATAAAACCCGCTCAACATTAACACTACTTCCAGGTTAATTCGTGGATCAGATTTCCATCTTCATCATCATCTAAATTGAGAGGTCTAATCCATTGTTAGTCGGGACTTCTCGTTTTCTTCAATCACCACCGAATTTCAACTAAATCGAGAAAATTAATTTACAGAACTTTATCGGTCTCTGCCCCCATAACACGTATCTTTAGTTTCATGTTGTAATAACAAAAACCAATTTGCTGAGCCTGCGCAGCAGTGCAAGTCGATTTCTTTGTTTGGTATGAATTAGAGCAAATGTGCTCCAATTTCTCTCACATGCTGAAGATGATGCAATTTGAGAAATAACCTTCAAGGCCAAATTCCTTAATGTTGGAGCGTGATTTACATACAAAAACCATCATTCAATTGCAATAAAAATTACTTATATTCTTTATATTATAATAAAATAGTTATGAAATTTACTTTTAATGAGAATTAACATCACCATGAACCATTTTTTATTCGACACTATCAGTTGTCCGATCACCAAATCTTTACATCTCTAATAGTATAAACTGAATTCTAAATGTCAAAATCTAAAATAAAAATCAATTGAATAAATTGAATCACTAATTAGAATTAGAAACTCATTAATTTACTTCATTTCAAAATACAAAGGCCTTCAAGATTATAATCTAATTTAGAAAAAACGTCATGGACAGCTTGAAGTAGCTCAAAATCACAACCAACTCCGGGTCTATATTGAAATTTTGGATTTAGATAGCATGCTGCAATAGTTATTGAGAATTAGTATGTGATAATAATATAAACATAATATTATTAAATGTGAATATCGGTGAAGAGGATGTTAATTAGTTACCTGCTGCATGAAGAGGATGCTTAAGGGCTCTATCCCAATGATCTGTGATGATATATTTCACCAACTCTTTAGCTTTGAGTTGATCTAAATTTGCCTTCATCAATCGAATCAACTCGTAGACAAATGACGTT
The DNA here is from genome assembly GCA_016808115.1 of Tetrastigma voinierianum. Taxonomy (NCBI): domain Eukaryota; kingdom Viridiplantae; phylum Streptophyta; class Magnoliopsida; order Vitales; family Vitaceae; genus Tetrastigma; species Tetrastigma voinierianum. Next base: position 30,508 of record JAEQBH010006599.1, on the reverse strand, counting down.
GGAATGGGACCGAATCAACACCAAACACTGTGTATGGGCCTCATGATGGACATTACTTTCTCCACCTTCTCCCAATATTCACGATCAAACACGAAGTCTTTCAACCTCATGTCTAACTTCTGTCCTGCTAAGCTTCAGGAAATGTCATCACATTAATAAATATTTTATTCAAATCAACCTCTTTTTTAAAAGATCATGATTAATATATTATTGCAAATCCTATCGCTTCAGACACACATTCTACCACAGACCTTCGTATTAAGTAGCAACCAATCATGATTGTAAATGAAGTTGGTTATCTTTCGGGCATTCCTGATCAACTGAGCAACATTATCCCTTTTACCAATGTCTTAAAACATTAAATCAATGCAGCCAGGTCGCACATGGAGTCCAATACGTATCAGATTTCTTCATCAACAACTTTCCCGCTTTCACACATGCTAATCCATTATCTATTACAATTTGCACCACATTTGCTTCTCCAAATTCCTTGATAATGTCCTTCAACAAACCATTTATGTATTTGTTGTCTTTAATCTTATCTGACACATCAACAGATTTAAAGAAAATTGTACTTCCTTTTAAATATACCATGAAATTAATTATGTTCAATTTGGTTGGTCCGTCCATCCATCGCACATAATCATCCATATGTTCTCATATTTCTCCCTTTATATGTTGACATAAGTTTCATATATTTATAATTATTTCAGTACTTGCTTTTAATTCATATTGAGATAGTGGTTTGATGCTCATCCCTACATATATAATTAAAAGAAAGTTGATTAGTGGTTGCAAATTTGCAATCATAATTTAAGATAATAATGTCATTATTAAAACATATTAGACAATTAGATCATGCTTGTTGTGCACCAAAATCATGTTCTTAAATGGTGCTAGTCCGCTTTAAGGTGGAACACTTTCATACGCAAGAATCCTCTAATCAATCGCCTCATTGTTTCCTAATCGGGAACTACCTTCAACATATTTTTTCAGTTTTTCATTTTAAAGTCAAAGACTCAGACAATGATTTGCGCAATTTTAAGGGCGATGACCAGATGCGAACACTTTGTGATTCAAGATACGCTCTGATGGATCACCTTATTAAGTGGACTCACCTATTGCAATTATGCAAAAAATAAAATAAAATCAAAGTACATTATTTTATACATAATTATGTGAAATAATGAATTAGGTATAAAGATTTACCTATTTTTCTTTTGCCTCTCATAAATCCTTCAATTTGTTCTCGGTTCCATTCTCTAGCTTTTGATGCACGTACTGCTTCTCGATATTCATCTCGCTCATCGGTTGCATGTCAGCCGAATACATATACACATCCTCGTCACTCTCCTCCTCCTCCTCCTCCTCCTCCTCCTCCTCATCATCATCATCATCACCGATAAGCATGACTGCCTTCCTCCCATCGCATTGTATCCACCGAATTTCTTCCATATCTACGCCTTTTTTTTCGCTTGCTTTACTCTTTGTTCTAAAGTTGCCTTATCTGTTTTACTTTCTACGACACACATTTCGGACACTTTCAGATGAATCTTAACCAGATGTGCCAAAGAAATTTTAAGCGAGTAATTCCACTACTTTTTATCATTAAATCACAATAATTGCAAATTATTCCATTTTTATTCCCTCCAAAGATGTGTGCAATACCCATGCAAGACTTCGCTCCACTTCCACTACCATCCTATAAACACACGCGATTTTAATAAAATGAAATTTAATCAATGTGATAATATAATATATATCATTATAATAACATTATATAAATGTGTTAACGTAAAGTAAGATTTTAAGTTTCTAACATGATATCTAACTTACTTAAACTTTAGACTAACATGATGTCAATGCAATAATTTAATATTATGATATCTATGTTATTTAATATTATTATGATATTTAAATATATCTAAGTTTCTAAACATGAAATACTATAATTGTTTAGCAATATGTTCAAGATCTAAGTTTCAAACATTACATATCTAAAATTTAATGTAAGTAATATAATAAATTACTAAAATAAGATTAATGAGTAGTATAAAAATGAATAAAACATTATATAACGAGAAATAAGATTATTGTATAAAAATGTTTCAAATTTAATGTACTATTAACTAAATAACTAATATAATTAATGAACTAAAAATTATATTAGTTTCTTGTAATATTATGAACTAAAATAATATTATTAAGATATCTAAGAAGATCTAAATTTCTATTAAATAGTTATAATTGTTTAGTAGTATGATGTGTAATATCTAAGTTTCAAACATTATATAACTAAAATTTAATGTAAGTAATATGTTTCAAATTACTAAAACAAGATTATAGTATAAAAATGTTTCAAATTTAATGTATCATTAACTAAAAACTAATAATAATTAACTAAAATTATATTAGTTACTAATATTATGAACTAAAATAATATTATTAAGATATTTAAGAAGATCTAAATTTCTAACATGAAATAATTATAATTATTTCATAGTAGGATGTGCAATATCTAAATTTCAAACATTATATCTAACTTAATTTATTATTATCAAATTAAACTAAAATAAACCATAGTATGTAACATTTATTATAAACTACTAATACAAAAATAAAACTATGATTAAAAGCTAAAATATGCATAAACACAAAATAAATTCACAAAGAAACATACTTTAATTAAACTTTATTTGTTATAATTGAAAAACTTAAAACCAATATCTTCAAAATATTAGATAAAAACAAAGAAAAAAATTGAGAGTCAACAGAGACTGGATGTGAACGAATTTTAATAGAATTTAAATCAGATGATTTGTGGCGCATTTATAATTTTTGGAGTCAAAATAGTCACTGGATTATCAAAAAACCGTTGTGATTTATTTTTAACCATTGGATTTGATTTTGGTTCAAATCTAACCGTTGAATTATAATATATCCATTAGAAATCATTTTGAACCGTTAAATCAAGCTTCAGATTTAAAATCAACCGTTGCATAAAAAATATAATCGTTAGATGCATTTAAAAAGGCTGACGAAATATGGACCGTTGGATCAAATCTGGACGATCAAATCACACCACCGATTTTTTTCAAAATATCGACGATATATCGTCGATATTTTGGCGATTTTCCCAGTCCACGCGCGTGTACCACTTACTCTCGAAATTTCATTGAAATATCGGCGATTTTGCCGATTTTTTTCCTAGTTTTTGGCCAACCGACTTTCGATTGGCAATATCATATTGGTGTCGGCCGATACCCGATATTTCGACGATATTTCAGTCAAACAAACCGACATTTTGTTCCTTGCCTCTAACAATATTTATCCTTTTCAAATTATGTGAAAAATGATTTTAACATCTCATCAAATCATCATATCACGACGTCCTGCTTGCACCATACACGAAATAATGCCTTGCTCATATCAAACCTATACTAATTCTTCATACGAGCCGGCATTTAACCACTAGAATGGTAAATCTATGCTATGTAATTACGCTCCATACACAATCGCATTCAGCGCACTCGAACTCGGCACTACTTGTTGGGTTAAGATACTCCAACCATCTCATTTATATGTTCGATAATAACATATATTTTATAATAATATTTGTTTGAATTTTTAAATTAAATTATAAAATTAAAATAAAACTTATAATTTGTTTTCTTATTTTTTGATGGAAGATAACTAATTTTACTTTCTATTTTTTTACAACTAAATACTTAGCTTATATTACTGCAAATGATCTCCATATCTGCACTTGAACTCCTGACCTCTTTTTTTTATGCCCACAACTAACCCTTAAACTTTCACAAATATTTTATTACCTTCAAATTTAAAAATATAGAGAAGGTGGTTGGTAAAGTTGTTTAATAACCCAACCTAACATTCTATATTTTTTGTCATTTCAATTTTGTCTTATATAGAATAAAAAAGAAAAAAAAAATAATACAAGTTATTGACCTTTTCTAGTAATTAATTATTATTATTATTTATTTTACATGCATAACCCATCCCCAAGATATAAGATAATTTATAAAAACAATATAAAATCTCATGTAGAGCCAAAGTTTTGGTGACCAAAGTACTTTTAAGTTCTTATCCAATCTCATATATGTAAGATTAAAAAAATGATAAAGATATATATATATATATAATATTATAAAAATGTTAAATGAAGTTTGATTTAAGTATTTATAAATTTATCTTTCTTTCTTTTTACTTTTCTTCTGTGTTTTATTTTTCTTCTATTTTCTCTCAAATTTTTTGGCAATAAAATCTAACATAAGTAAAGAATCACTCCCAAAAATCCATTAATTTAGTTATTTAATTTTAAGAAATACTTTTACAAGTAGTGTAATATTACACTTATAAATACTTAAGAATCTAAAGTTTTATTTTTTTTTTCCTTAAATATAATTATAAGGAAATTACTTCTTCTTAGAAATAAGATGATTTTAGATATTATCAAATATAAGTAATATTAGTAGTGTTTTTAACGTTTTATTCAAAAGGTTTTAAATGATGTTTTTTTTTTTCAAAAAATAGTTTTGGGAAAATTACATTTATATTTCATAAAAAACATTACAAATGATTTTTTATATTACTAGCTATTCTTGGGATTAATAAAAGTGTTTCTTAAATTATGTCAAATATCTAATTTATATATATATATATTGAATTTAAAACATTTTTTAGAATCACTGTCAATAAAGTGTGTTTAATTATATATTTATTAAAAGTGTTTTCGATGAATTTTTTTTTTTTCATGAAAATTGATGACGAAGTAAATTTTTTTTTTTTTAAATGTGTGCTTTTTTGACACTACAAGTAATTTTCATATTGTTAAGTATTTTTCCCTCTTTTTTCAAAAACACTTATTTTAAAGGGAAAAAACAATTCTTAGTATTAAAAAAGCACTTCTACCGCTTTCAAAAACATTCCCAAATGGCTTACAATTAGTTTAAAAGATATTTCTAAAATTTTAGATGCATCTAGTAAAAGTTTAGAAATCACTTTTTAAAAATGATTCATTGGAAATAGAGTGTTTGGCATTGTTTTTTTATTTTTTATTTTTTATTTTTTTATTATTTTTTATCTAAGTTTAATACAAAAATTCATTTTTGGTATTTTATTTATTTCTCAAAAATACCGTTAAAAATATAGAAAAATATTAATTGCATTTAATAAAAGGGAAAATAGTATAAAAACCCTGAATTTTCTTTTCTTTTTTTTTTTTTTTTTTTTTTTTTTTTGCATATTAAACCTGAACTTTGTAAATATAACATAAAACTTGAACTTTGATTTTTTTATTGAGTCTCAAATTAACTGCATCCCGAATTTGGCCTCCATTTGCAAAAAAAGAAAGAAAATCAAAATTTAAGGTTTTTTATACTATTTTCAAAGTTCAGACTTGATTTGCAAAAAAAAAAAAAACTTAAACTATAACGTTTTTTATGCTATTTTCTTTAATAAAAGTAACTTTTTGTTTGTAAAAAATATTAATTATACTTAATAAAAATGAATTTTGATTTATATAATGTTTTTTTTTTTAAATGGAGTGTCTTTATTATTTCGCAATTTGAAACAAAGCAACCAAATAAATAGTATTTCACAAATTGAACCAATTTTTGGTTTAGCTTTAAAGCCATTAATTAATAAATAAATAACTAGTTCCCATATTTCAAAAATAAATAAATAAATAACAAGTTCCCATAGTAGTAATTAAAAATGTGACCAAATTTATATTGACTAAGTGTCACATTCTAGGGAAATGTGCCCTGCACACGAATCTATTTTATATACTCTATGCTTAATAGAGGCAATGAAAGGGAATTTGATAAATATATAGTTTTTATTTTTTAATAATTTTCAAAATATAATATTTTAAAAATAATTCCAATTCTATGGATTCCGATAGTCACACAGAATATTTACCCTGAAGTCGTATTTTCAATACGTAATTTTGTTATTTTACATTGAAATTATGTCTTGAAGACACGATTTCATCATTTTACACTAAAATCGTATTTCGAGGATAAGAATTCACTATTTTATATTAAAATTATGTTTTAAACACACAACTTTATTATTTTATATTGTCTCATTTACAATAAAATAAGAGCCAAAACACGATTTCACCTTATTTACATAAAATCTTAAAGTTAAGGACATCTAATTGAAAACTGAAAATTTTATTTTCCATTCTTAAAACAAAAACAGAAACGAAATGTTTTTAGATAACATTTTTTATTGATTTTTAAAAAGATATACTTCTTAGAAAACCTACAGATACTTCTTAGAACAATTAGTGAACAATTTCTGCACATACTTCTTAGAACTCTTTTTGATGATATTATGATATTAGGTGTTTGAAAACCTAAAATCTTTTTAATATTTTCAAATATGTTTTAAAAATAATTATTTTAAGTAATATTTTATTTTTAATCATTGTGGCAGAACATACTATTTTTAAAATAAACAGTAAAAAGATTTTAAGAATCAAAAACAGTTTTTGGTTGTCAAATGTGATTTTAAAACTGTGAATGTTTTAAAAAACCAATCGTATCATGACCTAGAAAATTATTTGCTTACGATTCATCGGTTAACCAACACCAAATCAGATCGAATCTATAACGCTCATGGGCCAGATAATATATTATTAAAATAAAATTAATTAAAAATCAATTTGACTTGTTCAACTGGTCTAATCACGGCTTCACCGGGCCGCAGAACCTGGGCAGAAAGAAAACATTTTGTCCCAAATCAAATCGATATTTAATGCCTGGCTTCCCGCTCAATCGATTTAATTTTTAAAACATTGGAAATTAGTGCTAGTCGATCCGCATGTACCACCTGCTATATAAAAATTGAAACATCTCACCCAACTTTTCGAACTAAGGTTTAAAGCCATTTATCATCATGGACCAACCCTCAATTTATGAACATATTTTTTTACCATAATGACACATCGTTAAAACAGCGTTTCCACCACCAAGCCCAAGTAGGCGCTCGCCGGGAATGCCCGCTCGGCACCGCCTAAAATCCAGAACCCACCATTCGCCTCAAGGGCCACAACACAAACACCCAGTCACATTAATCAAATCAAATCTCATTAACAAGCAAGAAGATAATTCACAACTGCCTCAATTATCCCTTATTAACTGACAATGATATGACGTAGCCCATCCAATGAGAAAGAATCCTTACCACCATTCAATTGGGAAAAATATATACTATAAATATCAGGCCACCCCATTCCGCCGAGCGTGCACGTTGTAACATTCGGGCCTCTGTTAATCGATATTTTCTATTAGGAAGAATTAACTAGGGTGACGGAGAGACAACGGGCGAACCCCCGCCGATCCTCCTTGTTTCTTGTTTTTGCGTAGCGTCCGACGCCAAGAGCCACCGACGCCCAACGCATTCTTAACATCGCTCCACCCAATTCCGGCTGAAAAATGCATCATTAAATTATTATAAAAATTCAATAAATTCACATATTCCTCTTAGTGGTTTAGCTCCAAGTGGGCCAATACAGACTTGTAATTAACAAGTGACCAAATCCAAACCACCCTTTTCTACCATATCAAAACTATAAGTAGATCATTTTAAGAGTTTACATGGGATTTTTTTATTTTGTATCTTAATATATATTTTTTAATAAAACTTTTGTATAAGGTAAGTGCTAGAACATAGAATTTTCTTTAAACCAAACCCTATGTGGTCAAAAAATATAAGGGACTTTGTTCTTTTTTTTTTTAATAAGTAAATAATTTTGTCCCCTAACAAATTAAATAATATAATATGATTTAATAACTTAATTTAAGTCATTAAATAAATTAAGTGTGTTCAATAAGAGACAAAGTTAAAAGTAATTTTAAATATTAGGTCAAATTAATTAATATTATCTTTTCTTTGGTTATTTTGATATCTAATAAGAAGAATTGTAATTTAGACTTAAATTAAGATTATTGGTTGCTTGAGAAGAGACTTAACCATCGATCGTCATCTCACCTACATGTTCGATGGTTTTTATGTCGCCCACAAGTTAAGGTGTTTTTGATAATATTTTATGGGTTTTTTTTTTATATTTATAATATTTTAAATATAAAATTTAACAATAAATTTGTTACCTATGATTAATAAAGTAAATATTAGTCTAAATTGATGAAGATGGATATATTAATTTAATGATTTAGAATAAATTTTAAGTTAATTTTATAAAATAATGGTATATTATTTAAAGTAAACTCATCAAGATTAGAATATATATGTTAATGGGATTTGACTTAGTAATTAAGGACACGAGATAATAAAGGAAGACGTAGTTTTCAAGATAACATAATATTGCAATGTTTGTATATACTGGGTAAATAAATGTAAAAAAATGATTAGTATAGTTAAATGGAAAAAGAAAAAAAGATTAACTAAGATATGAATGAAATGGATTGAATGTATTTCTCTTTAAAAAATAAAGAATAAAATTTATATAATATGTCACAGTAGAGTGTGACAAACCATCCCCTTTATTTTTATTTGCTTTGTATGAGTTAAAATCAATTTTACCAAAGACTTATTATTTATTTATTTTTAAAATGAGAAATTATTATAAAATGTCCTCTGCTCAACTTTTGAAGTCATCCTCTTATTTTATTCCATTCATATTTTTTTTCAAAAATAAATTTATTAAATCTAACGACTCAGGACTTATATAGTATAGTACAATTCAAGATTCTAGTTCATGTGGGGCCTTATTTAAAAATCCAATATTTTTATTTATTTTTTATTTTTTATTTTTAATTCTACGGTAAATCATGAAAATGTTAATCAAAATCCCGACGTAGTAATACCCACGTATCAAAATAATAGTCATTAAGGATGACAATTTTCTCCAAACTCAAGAAGAACCACACTGCTCCCAATTGGATAAACATTTTGATTCACTGAATATCCGTAATCAAGTTTGGAAGATTTCTGACAATAATAAAGACAAGTCTAAATATATCATACCTATCCTCGACTGTATTACTCACTAAATATATAATATATATTTATTTATGACTTGCAGTTAATGATATTATTGTGATGCATCATTTTATGATATTGTTATTTTTGTATAACGTTTGATTGTGCTTGCATTTTTATTAGTTTCATGAAATCACGACAAATTATTTTTAATACTCGTACTCTTCTAAAACAATTTATTTCACAAATTGAAAATATAGTATTTTGATAAGATATGGGTACCCGATCCTCCGATGAATATGAGGATGAGGATAAAAAATCTAAATCCGATAAGGATGATGATAGAAATAATAAATGAAAATGGGAATGGGAAATCTAAAATTATACCCAAATCTAACCCATTGTCATCCCTTGCGGTCATCCAAGTTGTTTGTTTAGAGGGAAAATGAACGGGTCCAAGGATGTTGTTAAGAATATCAATAAATCACAATGTCATATGCTGATGAATGAAAACAATCCAAACACGTCAATCAATAGGAATGGAGTTGATTTTCCGTTCTTATTTTTCATTTTCTTAGGTTCCAAACATGATCTAAACATCATATCTAATTTTAAACCATCCATTTTCGTTCTCAAAAACAAAGAAAGAGAACTCGTTTGGTTCCCATTTTTTTTTTTTTCTAAAAAAACATAAAAAACACTCAACTTAAAAAACAAGAAGAGTTTCTGGATAACATCATTTTAGTGTTCTTTGTGGTTTTCAAACCATTCGCAAAGTAATCTGCTAAAAACAAGAACTCAACAAGTAAATTCAATTAACAAAGCAACAAGCCACATAATATCATTAGTGCCTTTATGTTTTAAAAACATGAACTAATCGGGACCTTAAACATCCTTTCCTGATCTTTTTAAGCATACCTTGGTTTGGAATGCATACACTATGGGGGATGGTGAGAAGAGATATATTTTACATCCCATAGGGGGCTATAATCGGAGAGATAGCATTGTTTCCGGTACAGAAGTTCCTATACAAATAGGAAATGCCCTACCTACGAGCACGGTTTGAACTATCGAGGATTTACATAATTGGAAGTAACCAATTAGGTTTAGTTTACGACGAAACCTAGAGGATAGACCTCAACAGAAAACCGAAGAGTAACGGCAACAAGTATCTCAAGAATGGATTAAAGAAACGTAATCCCAGAGATCTGATTAACCATGTCTTGTATTTGAAGAACATACCCAATAGAGAAAGTACTTACGCAGCTCAAAAATCATTCTGATAATTTTCCTGGATTGTTTCTGGTAGAGAATTTCCTATAAAACGTGAACTTTGCGCTTTAACTATTTATTTAACGTAATCGGAAAAAGAGCCTAACAGTTTACGAGTCACGACAACCTAGAAATGATCACAACCAATTAGAATACCTCTACATGGTAGACCCCAACAGAAAAATCTAAGATTAAGGGACAGCAAGTATCTCAAGAATGGATTAAAGAAACATAATTCCAGAGATCATATTCTGAAAGTACTCATACAACTCAAAAATCATTCTGAAAATCCTCCACTAATCACTTTATTTTCACTTTTCTTTCGCTTCATGCTTACAATAATAAGCAATTCAGAGTCTGGAAAAAGGCTAAATTACCAGAAAATGATTAGAACTGGAACTGCATCTCAGATGAGTATCCAAGGTCATCGAGGATGGCAGCCATGGCCTTGTTCATAGGCGGTGGACCGCACCGGAGAATCTGCAGTGTCGAACCAAAGGTTAAAGATCAAGCCCATATGAGATTAATAGGTTCAAGCTGCTATGCTGTACGAAACCGGGTGTTAGGGTGACAATTCATGTTCATATGGGTCAGTGCCAATAACAAGCCTCTACTTCGGCATTTGTCAACCCAAACACGACACCAATAAATGGGTCGGAAATAACAAATTCAAACACGACTAATTAATTCCGAAGAATATTTAACACAAATAATATATATACATAATAGGCGAAGATAATTAACATAATAATTAATCGGGTTATACAAGTCAACACAAATTTGACCTAAATACGATTATACTCAATCCAAACCCGCAAAAAGTTAAAAACCATATCAAATTTTGCCAGACCTACCTGAATGTCAGATGCAGGTGGAGGGCAATGGGCCTTGATCATCTCCTTGGATACAAAACCGACGCCACCATTCCATACTTCTGGAGGCTGTGGATACAAAACCGAAGCCGACCATTACATGAAAAAGTAATGGTCATACACAACATTGTGCTGAAAGCAATAGATGCGAAATCGAGTTTGTTTTGTAACAGGGTTAGTTTATATTATAGATTTCAATGATAAGGTTAAACATGACGATTTGACCAAAAGAAGAAAGAAAGATCACAAAATTCTACTTCACCAAAAAGTTACTAATTTCTCATCCGTAGTTTCCTTCCACCAAAAAATAAAAAAGGGAAAGCTAGCCTGATGCAAATTTGAGCTTGTTTTTTTTGTAAAAAAGATTAGTTTATAGCGCTTTCGAATGATATGTTAAACAAGAATATGATTTATGATTTACTAAAGAAGAAAGAACACAAAATTAAGAGACATGAGAAATAAGAAGGTAAGAAAGACCATTCAGAACATAGTAAACTTTTAAAGCTATCTGCAGCAAAGGCCGTTCAGTTCCTCCCTGCAAATAAGTCAATCCAGTTACTTTTTCTTTTTGGTAGGTATAAATAAAACATTTTCTTTTGATGAAGGAAGACTACAAAACAGGGATATGACTGACATAAACGATTAAAATGACAAGGGAAAACAGCATAAAAAATCATGAACTTTCGAGCTTTTTGCATATTAAGCCTGAACTTTGAAAATAGCATTAAAAAAAAACCCTAAACTTTGATTTTTTTTTTTATTTTATTGCAAATGGAGTCTCAATAACCCGAATTTGAATATGGCCTCCATTTACAATAAAAAATCAAAGTTCAAGGTTTTTTATGTTATTTTCAAAGTTCAGTCTTAATATGCAAAAAACTTTAAAATTCAGGGTTTTTTTTATGCTGTTTTCCCAAACGAGAACCACAATAATCATTGCAACTAATATTTGTAACACCTTTAGGGAAATTTGACAACCAAAAACATGAATCTAAAATACCGATACCTTTCTTAGATAGACAATCTTCAGTTCTATTCGCTTTTCTATAAACATGCCTCTCTACTCGTAAATATTTAGACCGTAAGACAACTTCCAAATATCCTCCATTAATAATAAAATAGAACTAGGTATATTGATCCTTTTTCGGATTTATTTTATTTTATTAGTTTGGGTACATATATATAACACTCAATCCACAGTAATATCTTCAAACACAAATTTATCAAGAAAAATAGAGCATTCAATGATCTGAATAAGAAAAAATGGCAGCTGTGACTTTGAAATGGAAACAAGATGGAATGAGATTATGGGCCTGTTTTTGAAAACTGTTCTTAAGAACAGTTTTTGAAAACACAGAGAACATTATTTTGATGTTCTTTGAAAACTATTCTTAGTCCCTGAATTTAGTGTTTTTTGTGTTTTTCATAATAAAACAAAACTGGGAACCAAACATGTTCTCCCTGTTCTCCTTATTTTTGAGAACATAAAACAGTTTTCAAAAATAGAAACCAATCAGCCCATGTCAACGAATCTTACAGTTGTAATTGGTGAAAAAGATTTGCAAAATTATAGGTCACAACATGAAAGGCATCATCATCTAAAGCAACTCAATCTACTAGTGGCTCTTCATTTTAATCAGCAACTACAAGTGTAAGAGCTCTCTATGGCTCCTACTGGAACCCGGAAAATACTAGGAAAGAAAAAATACTAAAGGAAATGATTTTCTACGTTTGACACCATAAAAATATGTTAAAATCAAATATAATCAAAATTCCTAAAATTTTTCATATTTTTAAAATTTTTAACCCTATATAATAAAGAGAAACAAAATAAATGAGTTTGAATTACATATAGAATTAATTTATTAAGTTTAAATTCTATTTTTTATTTTCCTCCCAAATTTTCTTTCCTTCCCGACTTTTCCTCTCTATTTTCTTCCTTAGTATTTTAGTTCAAATGTGAACCTAAGAGTTCTAAAATTTTTACAATAAATCCATCAACCCGGCTAAGACTCATGGATTAGTTGGCTACATGAAGAATCAATGACAAAGAATACTAACACAAGACGTAATCAGCTATCGGGCCGTCGTCTCACCATCCTCATTTGCCGCGAATCAACACATGGAAGACAAATTTTTGCATAGCTTTGTCGATAAATATGAATAACTATGATGTTGAATTCTTACTAGAGTGGCATTAAATCTCAAATCACAATCCTCTATTTCGAAGAATCAGCACATGGACAACTATAAATATGAATACACCCTTTATCGGTAAAAAGCAATATATTGACCCAAAAGAAGGAACATAACAAAACAAGCAGTAAAGTATACAAGATATATACTACAATAAACTAAGAAAAAGAAAGTAAACTTACACCTCTTTACCTAGAGGCCATCCATTCCAAAAAATCGAAGATGGAATGCATCTCTCTTCACCTAAGAACACCCTATTCCAACTCCACAGGTTATAGACAAAAAAATATTTTAATCTCTGTATAGATACCATCCCATCTTTAAAATCTTTGCGGTTTCTCTCTTTCCACCCTTCTAAAAGCATAGAAATGAAACTATTTTCTTTTACTTTGAATCATCATATATGAATATTGAAATGTCACAATTTTGGTTCACATTTTCACCAATATATACTGTACAGATGAGTTCAGTTTCATACGGGGTAAAAGATGATAAAAGCAAAGACAACGTATAAAATTAGTATATATGCTCATTCCTTTCATACTTCTAAACTTGCTCTTGTAATCAGCCGATGTTAAGTTTATGCAAACCCAATTCCCGAGGCATCACCAAGACCTATAAAAAAAAAAGGAACCTTAGGGCTTGTTTGGTTCTTGTTTTCCGAAAAAACCATCGTGGTGTTCTCTAAAAATTGTTCTTGTTCACTTGATTTAGTGTTTTATGTGTTTTTCTGAACAGTAAAAAGCTGGGAATCAAACGTGTTCTCCTTGTTTTCCTTGTTCTCTTTGTTTTTGAGAACAGAAAACAGTTTTCAAAAGAAACCAAACAGACCCTTACTAAGACATCACCAAAATGCCTCAAGTACCTTGACATCCAGAGGCAATTAATCAACTATTAAGGGTCTGTTCTTGAACCATGAATGTAAATAGACCAATCATGCATAAAAGATTGATTGTTTCGACATAGAACTCCGACACACATGCAAATATCACAATAAGAGTATTTTGATAAAGCGAGAGCAAATCACCTTCAAGAGAATGTCCTCAAACGTAACATTAGCATAAATAAGGTGAACCTTTGTTTTGTCTTCTAGGTTTTCTAATATGGCTCTAGCAACCTGAATCATGGAAGACAAGGAACAACGACAATGCATTATCGCCGAAACTCTGAAAGATATTTGTTCAACATCGGAACAGATCAATGACTCTAATAAAACATACCGGGAGCAAACAAAATCTTTAAATATTTACTTGAAGCATTGGTGTACTCAGAACCTCCAGCAAGCATCCCAAATGCTCTCACTTGGCCAACTTGATAATTGAAACGCCCCTGATAGAATTAACATTTAATACACCAGGAGTATCGATATGAGCCTATTTTTTTTTTCTCTTCAGTTATAATCGTTCTATTAATTAAGCATGAATTTATGACCCCAGTTGTCAAAGGAACACATTTCAAGAAGAAAATTATAACACAAGCAATAAAGCAAATTTTTGAACAGAGTCATATTTGCATTCTGCATGGCTTTAAAAAGTTACTTAGGGAGTTCAATCAATCTGTCTGAGGATATAACCTATAACAGTTGTTTGTGTTCCCGACATGAAACCTTTTGATGGTTTCATAACACTGGGAAAATCTCAAACAACCTTTAGGCTCTGTTTGGAACCCATAAAATACTAGGAAAAATGATTTTCCCACGTTATTTCTGTGAAAATGTAAAAGAAAAATCAAATATAATCAAAATTTTACATATTTTAAATTTATTAGTCCTTATAATATAGAGAAACAAATAAAATGGATTTGGAATAAATATATAAAATTAATTTACTAAATTTAACCTATTTTTTATTTTCCTCCAATTTTTCTTTCCTTACTATTTTCTTTTCTTAGTACTTTCTCGGTTCCAAGCAAAGCTCTTGGGCATGGTCCTTGCATGAGAAACACAAGCGAGTATGTAAAGGTGCCAAGAGACACATTAGAGCTCTCAAATGAACTCAGGAAAGCAGCCACAAAAGCTGGCAAAATGAATGTTTACCCAAAAAACCGGCCCTCTTTTTGGCTTTTTGGAGCTGATGCATATCCAGTGCTGAAGAGTTACGGCTGTTTGTAAGTTTTTAGCGACTTTGTGATAGAACTCAACAAACAAAGCTTCATCAGGCAACAGAATAATTTCAAAGTGTTGCATTGGACAATAGCTGTGTTAATGTCATACTAATACTAGAGAAATTCTTTTAGTCAGCAGATTTGAAGAAACACATCAATTGACCAATATCCTTACATTGACATCTGATGATTTTGGAAGCTTATTCATGCCATAAATCGAAAGACTAGAACTCCTAGAACGGAATCCAAATGCTTCCATATGAAAGAGAACCGGATCCCAATACGCTAAAAATAGTGATGTAGAGCATGTTCACCAAATTTCCTAGACTGTATAGCCCACAAAGCAAGTGATCATTTTTTATCACTTGCGAAAATTCTTTTTGAAGACAAAGCAAAGTTGTTAAGATTTTAGGCTCTCCCAAGTTCACGTTAATGCCATATCTTCATGGGAGAACTACGACCATGATGCTTTCCCCAAGACATGTATATGGGATTCGAGCTGTGACCTCACTTTTCGGGAGCAAGGAAGTTCGTCGGTTGAACTACCCATTATCATTGCAATCATAAGTAATCCACATAATCGCTTGATGGAGATTGGCATATGTAAATGCATATCAATTATATGAACTTGTAACATTTTTTTTTTATAACCGTGGATGTTCAGACTAGCTTATGCACACCTCGACTAATTCCAAGGGGCCATGAAGTGACCAGCCCGATAAATCCTCCAGTGCCCCCAAGGGGTGATAGGTACTCAAGTCTAATAGGAAAGTCCAACCCAAAATACCAGCATGATGGGTGGGAGAACCTCTCAAGCTTAAGTACCACTCCAAAACCTTATGTGGAACTAACGCGTGACAGATCATTCTATACCCCTCGAGAAGCCCCAAGTCTGTGGACAACATTCACTTCGATGGCTCACACCTAGCTAGCATCCAATCTGGTACTCGCTGCATCTGCAACCCTTCCAGTAGCCCTTTCCCGTGTCTCTCGTCACGTACCATCTCCGAACGAAAGCACCAAAGATAGTACTGCTCTCCAATAGAAGAGCCCAACCCAAAAGACCGCCCTGATAGGTGGGATACCCCATCAAGCTTAAGTACCATTCCACATCCTTATGTGGAGCCGATGTGAGATCATATCAACTCAAACCTATAACCTCTGGGTACCCAATCCCAGAGCTTTACGCCATCCGAGCTACCCCTTGGGGGTTATATGAACTTGTAACATGGGGACTTAAAATCACAAAATTTAACTTAGGTGCACTGGAAACAATTATGGATGAATAATTCATAATGCATGTTATATGTGAGTGATCAAATGAGAAGCTAATGCACATTTCTTTAGAGTTAAATTTTTGTCGTTGAGGATTTCAAAGATCCATACTAATAAAAACAAAAACAAAAACAAAGAAAGAAAGTTAATATGAAAGCAAGAGAGGATCTACTCTTTGGGTCCCTTTACAATGAGATAATCACCTACACACATCTTCTAAATGACGGATGATCCTTCCCAGGATACATCCGTTACAAGGAAAACACATAGCGCATACAAGATGAAATGTGACAAATAAATAAATATAGCCAAGTACAAAGTCCAATAGTATAAGAATCAGATACAAACCTTTATCACAAGTTCGAAATACCCAACATCAGAGTCCAATGTAGTTGGGGTATACGGTTTGACAACCTCTGCACCGGTAGCATCCTTACCCCTGTTTGAGAGAGTCGCAAAAATTAAAAATCATAAAGCAATGACATTTGTTCATGTAATGCACCAAACAGTAGTATTTGAGAGCATTTATACTCATTGGGTGAAGAAAAGACGGAATATGCCACATAAACAAGAACTAGGAACTAAACAGTACTATCCGAGAGCATTTATACTCATGGGGTGAAGAAAAGACGGAATATGCCATAAACAAAGAACTAGAACTAAAAACAAATATGACTTGTAATCGAGTTTAACCATAGAACAATAATATGGAACCTGGGCTTTCAATCCAACCATACAGAATCCTATATGTTTTCCAATCGAGGCCCAACACGATGCAGAGTGTGGAGTGCAAACTGAACCGCTACATTATGGTCGAGTCAGCGCTAACAAGTTTGAATTTTCAATTCTTCTGGGTGTAGACAGCCTAGAAGCAAATAACATATATGTTCCAAGAATAAGAAACACTAAAACAATATTTATAATCCGTATGAATGGGATTGAGCTCATTACATAATTGATGTACCAGTATAACAATGCACTTCAAGATCTAGAAAACACTGTGCAATTAAAAGAAACAAATACATCAAAGTTGAAAACGATTAAATGATGCAAAGATCGATAAGACAACTCGAGATGGTCATAAGCAGCTTAATTTGTTTAAGAGACCCACAAAGTGCAGAGACAAAAATCATAGAGGACTCCATTACCAGCTAATACGAAAATTCACTTAGCAGTGGTTCCAAAAGTAATATTTTAGAAAAATAATAGTGGGAATTAAAATCAGTTACCATAAAAGGGTCAAAAGTTCTTTTTTTTCTTTTTGACTTCTATTCATTTTGCATTACATCGTTGTAGTACTCTGTTCTTGGATTCAAACCTTGGATCACCCATAAACCCATCCCACCAAAGGGTCAAAAGTTCTTAAATGATGAAAGAAAAAAACTCATTTAAAATACAAAACATAATTAAATTGCAAACATAAATATATATTTTATAAAATGACTTATCAAATAAATTTTTAAACCCAACTGGAAGTTTACTACTTCTTTATCAAGGAATAAATAACTTACTAAACAAGACATAGCTATCCTGAAACAAAAAAATAAAATAAATTTTAATATAATTGGCGTGACTTCTTTGAACGTATCGCTTTATTTCTATCAAAATAATAATAATAATATTACTATTACTATTATTATTATTATTACTATTATTACAAAGATTTCATACATTTCAAATGTTGTCTATAAGCTGGGTACAAGTCTACTTAGTTGAATTTTGGAACCTTTTTTCTACAATTAGGAAAAAAGGCAAATAATACATAGTGACTTCAACTTAGGGGCGGCATTTGTTTTTTTTCACTTAATGCCAAATGTAACTTTTTTTCGCTTTAATGCTAACAAGCACTTAATAGTATTTGTTAAGGTTTAGTCTCGCTAATTCATTTAGATTCTTTTCCTCTTTAGTTCCTAATTAGACTTAATCAAGTTTCCTTACTCTAACACTGGGAAGAGTAAATATGTATATTTCCTCCTTTAAAATTAATGAGAATATAAGATTCCTTTCTCTCAACATCAGACAAAGTCATAAAAGAGTCAGGAATATTGAGGTTGGGAGCTGCCGTGTGGTCAATTCCGGCGACCCATCCAACTATTGTGCCTGACTCCGGAGCCACAACCACCATCAGAACAACCCGCCGCCAGAAACTTTTTCCGACGAGATTTTCTTGCAACCCCAACTCCGACGCGTGACACCCACCAAGATCACAAGCCCTTTCTCCTCGCCGCTGAAGAATCTCGTGCAACATGTGTCCACGCCGCCACCACACAATGTGAACCACTCTCCACCGCCGCCCCAACGCACGACGCTGAGGGCACACGGCTTCTAGTTACCGGACTTCATCGCTTGCTACCAATCTACAAGTCTATGTACCTAGATTTCTTATCCAACACCTACATCACCCTCTTTTGTCCATTTTCCTCTCCGACGGCATATACTTTCAGCCTCTTCTTGACTTTTCTTCTAAGTCCGACACCATTGAAGCTCCTTTCACCTTCTGGAGTTGTTTTGTTCCTTCTGACAATATTGGTTCCGTTGATTCTACAACTCTCTCCTATTTCTCATCTCTATGGCTACAAAAGACGTCTCTATGGCCGAGAAATATGTCTCTATGCCTGCAAAAGGTCAAACTTTTAATTCCTTTGTATTTGGAACTCCTATGATTACCTCGATAAACTCACGGGTAGCGAAAATTACCTATCATGGCCGGATTCTATGGACCTATGGTTTATTGGTAATGGTTGTGAGAATCATCTTACTACTGCAAACACAAGTATTCCAGAAGATCAATGTCCTCGTGATGAACTAATGTTTACCATAAATATTCTCCAAAGAATCTATCGATGCCAAGACTCCCATATAATAAATTATAAAAACTTCATATACTCTATGGAATCAAAGTTAAGAAACTATTCAATGACATATTCAATGCCTCTACCAACCTCTATCGCTAATTTGAAACAAATTTCTGGTATATATATCTCTTATGGTGGACAAATGTCTGCCCTTAAGGATGAACTTGTCTCTATCTAGCCAAAGTCTACTAATACGGAGACTTCACTGTCAAAGATGAATCGAGTCTTTCTGATCATTCTTCTACTTAACCTCGACTAGATTGGTAGATTTAAATATATCACCGCAAAGAAGGTTCCAAACTTCGATGAGGCTCTTGCCTCTACATTTCGCTTCATACCCTCCACTACCACTGTACCCCATACGATCGAAGATCACAATCGAACACTTCTTCGATGGTTTCTCGCCTCATTCTCGGCGATATCAAAGGTGGATGCTGCGAGAGGACAATGTCCTCAATGCACATAGTCATAGCTCGACACACCCGCGATCGATGCTATCGCTACACGGCCGACTCCCCATATGGCTCATTCGACCAAAGCCGATCATTCAACGAAGCTCAGTTCTATCTGTGGAGCTCATCCACACCTCAGGGGGGTCATTCTTACGCCCAAATAATATGTGGTGACTTTCGTCTCACTCGCCGCTGTACCAAATCTTCCTCCATCGTCATCGCCTGCACCTAATGTCTCGTTTACCTTACACATCTCACTCAGACCCCGATCTGGTCATATCTCTAAGAATAAAGACATTTTTCTTCTCTAACCTTCACTTCTATCACTATTACTTTAGCTAATGGTTCTCAAACCATAGCTAAAGGCATGGGCTCAACTTGTCCCCTCCCTTCTTTGCCCCTTACCTCTGTACTTTATGTTCATGATTCTTAATTCCATTAGTAAATTGAGTCATGACCTTCATTGGGTACTTACTTTATCACACAACTCAGAACTCCAGACCTAAGTGCGGGAAACGACAAGTATAAGACATGAGTCACAAGGTCTCTCTTTCACCTCGCCTTGCCCTTGTTCCATCAGTTGCACTTCCACCTGGCTCATCTCCTCCTCCACGCCTCATCATCCAAGTCTCTAAGTCAAAGCCGGCTCCTGCTCTTCACTTATCCGCGAGGTGAAAAACCTGCGTCACTTTAATATACCACGTCTGCTCCCAGCCAGATCAATTCCGGTAAAGTCCCTTTGTTTGTCCAATAATCGGGAGCGTTCGGGGGTCCTTCTAGTCTACATCTACTTTAGAATTTCATTACTTTGTTACTTTTATGTATCTATTTATTCTCATGTACTCAATACTTTAATAAAAACTCAAGTTGAGCTATTTTCTATCTTTAAAAATTTCATGTTGAAATTCGCACTCAATTCAATACTTCTATTTGTGTTTTAAGAAGTGATAATGCAAATGAATATTTCTCTACATCATTCTCTTCTTTTATGTCTTCTTATGGGATTCTTCACCAATCATCTTGTGTTTACACTCTTCAACATGATGGAGTGGTTTGAAATTTAAAAATCGCCATTTAGTTGAGACAACTCACACTCTCCTCCTCCATCATGAGGTTCCTCAACGTTTTTGGGGGGATGCTATCTTAGTTGCATGTTATTTGATTAATCGTATGCCATCCACTGTTTTGCATGATCAGATCCCTCATTTTGTCTTACTACCTAATCAACCTCTCTTTACCTCCTTGCGGTCTCTCGACAGGTCTCGTTTTATTCATATTCTCACCGCTAGCCAAACCTCAACCAGCCAATGGTATGTGCCTTCAGGTTATTCTCACCTTCGTGGGGTTATCATGGTTATTCTCTCAACATTAATCGCTACTGATCTCGTTGATGTCACATTTTCGAGGATTCCTCCTTCTCCCCTCTCGCAGTCGCTGGGCCCCGTTTCGGATGTCTTATCTATTCCTTGTCTTAACATCTCCAAATTTCCTTCTCCACCTACGATGTCATGACTCGACCACTTCGTGTTTATACTGTCAGTTCTCGGCCCTACTACGCAGCCTCGTTGAATCATCTTCATGCCACGCCATCTCCTTCTTGGCTTCAGAACCATTCGACACCATCATTGTTATCTGAAAGGTACCCGCCTACTTCTAACCCACATCCCGCTTATAATTTTCTCGCCTTTCATCGCTTATTTCACCCTACTTTGCTCGTTTATTTCAGCTTCAAGTTTCCACCCCTAAAAGCACTAGTAAGTAATTCTCTCTCATCCTGTCAAAATCGTGCAATCGCGAAGAAATGGACGCTCTTACCGTAATGGCACATTGTATTCATCGCCTTCCTCCCGGGCAAGCCCTCTATCGGGTCGTCGCTGGGTTTATACAGTGAAGGTGGGTCCTAATGGCCAGGTTGATCGGCTTAAGGCCCGTTTGATTGCCAAGGGGTACACTCAACAATATGACTCGAACTATTATGATACCTTTTCTCCGATGGCCAAGATCGGGCTTCGCTCGCTACTTATGGTCGCTTACGCGCCCACGGCCCCTTTTTTTCAATCCGGTTAGTGAACGCCTTCCTTCATGGTGATTATAATGGCAACCGCCGTTTTGTTGCTCATGGGGAGTCCTGCCAGTATGCAAACTACGGCCGCCTTTATATATTGAAACAATCTCCCTGCTCGCCACGGCAATGGTTCGTGAGTTTGGCAGATCCAAGCTATCAAAGAGACCATTCCTTACTATCATTCATCATCAGGACAAAGGTAATTACTTGACACATGCATTTACATCATCATTACAAGCAATAACCAAGATGATATTTAGAAACTCAAGCAACACCTCTTCAACCACTTTCAGACAAAAAAACTGGGAAACTCGTAAAGATTTTCTACATCGGCGTAGTCAACACCCGGGCGATTATTTTCGTAGGAAGTATACTGATATATCGGGTGCACACTCCAATATGTTAGACTGTAAGCCCAAACACTGGCTGATCTAAACACCAAACTTCAGACTGCATCAAGGGGAGCTTCTACGATCCAAGGAGATATCGACGACTTCGTAGGGTAAACCGAACTATCTCACTATCACCGCCTGACATTTCTTTTCACGCTGAACAGAAGCAATAATTCCTATAATCACCTCATGATACTATCGATACCGCAATTGTATTCTTCGTTATGTCAAAAGAACACCAGTCAAGGGGGTGTTGTATGAGAACGAGGTCATACCCAGATTGTTTGGCCATAGCGACATTAAACAAGTGTGCTCACCCACAAATAGACGCTCTAAGACTTGTGTGGTATCATGTTCATCGGAGAGTAACTTAATATCCTCGAAGAGGAAGAAACAAGATGTAGTAGCCAAATCTGGGCACGGGGTCAACACTACTACTTTAGCAAATACGCTAACCCATACGGTTGAAGCATCTCCTCCAAGAGTTAAGATTTGAGTAAGACGAACGCATTTGCTTTATATGGATAATCAAACCCGCCTCGCATATTTCCATCTAACTCGCTTCCATGATTTGATCAAGACAACGGCTTCTGGGATTGCCACTCACTAAAGGAGAAGGTCAGATCGAGACGCATGACTACTATTTTTATCAACTCTAATGACCAACTAGCAACATCTTCACTCAAGTCTCAGAGGTCCTGGTGATAAAGTATATACAAGAGACACAAGCTTAAGCTGAATCTACGTGTTCCAAATGAGTGAGTGTTGGCTGGCTTAGTCTTCTAATCCATTTTAGATTTTTCCTTCAGTCTCCTAATTGCATCTATAACTCTATTTCCTTTTTCGTCTCTAACACTGTGAAAGTATAACATGTATGTTTCCCTCCTTTGTAAATTCAATGAGAATATAGTATTCATTTTCTTTTCAGCACGCATACATACAAGTCAGTTTCATTAACACTGATAGTAAGTATCGTTTATCGGGATGTAGTAAGTATTGCTAGCTCTTCTCCTTATCGAAAGGCGCGATGTTTCAGTTTAACATTTTTCTGATTTAAAAAGTTCAAATATTTCAGCTTTTTCTATTTGTAATTTTTTTTATAAATTCCCCAGCAATAAGTTGGGTGGGGAAAAAGTTAAAAAACAAATAGTTAAATGTTGAAAGCTATTTATCTTTCAGTAAAAAGCCAAAAAACAAACGCCACCTTAGTCAAGATTTGTGGTAAAAAACTTATAGCAAATAAGGTTTTATATTAATAGTTAGGTCGGCTCCTTTTCACCACTTCGAATAGGTGTAGAAACCAGAATTGCACAATGCATATAAAACAATAAAAGTAGCCATCAAGAACCCTAATCACTACGAGAATATGATCAATAGAGGTTAGCAATTTTTAAGCTTTCTTGGCAATAGTTTTCTCAAAACAGTTTTCTATTCACCAATAGACCATAGAAAACAGTTTTTTCTTATTATGGTATTTTTAAGAAAACATATTCTGAAAAATAATCAAACAAACAAGAAGAATGATTAAAATAAATCATTTGTAATAAAAGTTATTTCTAAAGCACATTTAAAAATATAGAAAATGTGTTAAAGACATTTCAAATCCCCAAATAGATTTTTGTTCTACAAATGATTAGAGAGTAGTTTTAAAAACTATCTTCTAGAAATGTGTCATGGTATTCAACAAAGATTCAAGATTTTCCATCACCTCTATAAATACACATGGAAAATAGCAAAAGAGACAAGTCTATATCAAATTGAAAACTAGTAAACCCAAGCATGCTAAAAATGAAATTACATGCAGCCGAACCTGCATCATACTAATAAAGAAAATGTAGATAAAATAGAGGAAAAGTTGGAAGGAAAGAGAATTTTAAGGAAAATAAAAATAGGTTTAAACTTAATGAATTTAATTTATGTTTAATTCAAACTCATTTTATTTGTTTCTCTCTATTATATAAGGACTAAGAAATTAAAATAGTAAAATTTTTAAAATCTTAATATTTGATTTTCTTTTATATTTTCCACTATAGAACCAAAATTAAGAAAAATCATTTTCCTAAGATTTTTTTTCCCTTTCCTAATACTTTCTTGCCTCCAAAAGGAGTCAAGTGAAATGGAAATGAGAACTTCCATAATATAGTCAAGTTCTGTTACATCTTTAGGACATTAAAATAAAAAAAATAAAAAACCCTGCATATTTCAACAAACAATTCAAAAGACCAAGCAGGTTAAATTCACTCACACAGATGCCCCACTCAACTTAATTCTCAACTCTAAAGAACCCACCAGTCAAGCACACACAAACACACACTTTCCTAGTCAATTTGAACCAACATTCAGAAATTAATAAACTCAATCCTAATTTAAGAGAGAAATACTAAAAATAAATGGATTATGGAAAGAAACCCAAAAATGAATTTCTATATAAATAATAAGGAACAGTGCTCCAGATAGATACAAAGCAACAAACAATCCATAAATATGGCGGTTTGGATTACACACAAAAATAAAACAAAACAAAGGGGAAAAGGGATAAAAAAACCCACTGAGTTCAACCAGGATGAGTAACAGAAAGAAACAAACACTGAACACATTACAAAAAACAGTAGCTCAAACCAAATCAAGGGACCAACATCAACACTACTAATTAAAAACAAGGAAAAAAAGAAAGGGAAGGCTATGTAAAAGGGCAAAGAAAATGGAAAACACATTGAAATTCAATAAGGTATCAGCACAAAACAGAAAAACAATGCAGGGGTTTGGTGGAAATGGAAAAATCGTAGCCACAATTGGCCCAATATTTGATGACCAGGATAAAAATGGCAAAGGAAGTGAAAACCCCACAATTCAAACTCCATGAAAATTACAAAAACTAATAGCCAGTATGAAACTCAAACCCAATAAAGCATATCAGCACAAATTAAAAATAAATAAATAAATAAAAAGGGGGCCGATGAAAATGGGTAATATTTGAATTTATGTCAATACTACACCACTTGTGAGATTCCACAGGCAGTAAAACACAGCACCCCAGCAAAAAAAAACTCCAACCCAATCAAGATATCAGAATAAAATTTTTTAAAAGGGCTGGTGGAAATGGGTAACAGCTGCAGAATAGCATCACACTTAAACCCACTTGTGAGATTCCATGAAAGGAGCAAAACACAGCACCACAGCAAAGAAACTCCAATCCACCAGAGACACACATCCATACAAAGTTACAAAGAAAAAGGCGAGAGATCTCTGATTTGAGGTAAAGACCTATACGCGACAACAGCCAGAACCGCCGCAACAGCCACAGCTACACTCCACCGTCGGGATATCATGTCTCCAAGATGGCCATGGAGATCAACAAATCCAAAACTCACAGAACAACTCCAACAGATTTAGATCAGGAAAACGTGGAGGAAAGTGTTGAATTTTTGCTATCCAAGTACAAGTTTTTTAAAACATTAAATGCGAACATTGGATTGGGCCCTAAGGTGCTAAGGCCCAAACGTTTGCCACAAGATTTTAGCATTATATTTATAAATGTGAGTAAGATAATACAAACCAAATCTATGATCTAAATCCGAATCGCCATGACGCATTTATATTGGGCTAAGAATTAAATCGGGATTCTAAATCATACGATTTATTCTTGCTTTCACGACATCTTACAATTAAGACGTGGTTCTCTAATAAATTCAATTGGATCTAAACAATTTACGTATTTTCGTGTTCGACGCACACAAGACTCCAGTTTTCTACATTTGTCGATTCACATGTTTGCCTATTTAATATGATTTTTGTTTACATGGTTATTGAATAATTGTATTGGTCTCTTCAATCCATATGATGTAGCTTTTCATGTATTTTCTCATCTATTAGAATAAAGTGCTAATCATAAGATTAGTTTCTGATTTATTTTCACAATCATCTAGATTTGTACAACCATTTTATATGTAGATTATTTTTGTAAAATTTCATTAATTCATTGAAGAATGTAGTTTAAGAAGAAGAAGAACCCATGGTGCTTTTAATCTGGGCCAGTGGTTCTCATAAGTTGCAATATAGTTTTGGTTTTAACTCAAATCTCTTCACTTCAAATCAAGCTCAGAATCAACCCAAACTAATACTTTAATCGTAAGTTTCACTGGGATTAATAACAATGGGCTCATGTTATTAAGTACAGGATTTTTTTCTTTCTTAGAAAACCATGGATTGAGGCTTTCTTATATTTATTCATATTATTTTTTTATTCATGAATGATTATATTATATTTGGTAACATGTTTAGTTGTGATAACATGACATATAGACTAGGTGGTGCCATAGTATCTTGCATCAATGCTATACATATGTGCATAATAAATTTTGATTTTTTTAAATCTAGATAAATATAATTATGAAAATCCTTTAACAGGGTCCAAATAATAAAATGGTCATGCAAAGCCCCACGGATAATCATGATCGGGTTTATTGACGGATCTCGAATAATTTTAAATTCAATGATTGACCGGTCCACCACCCAACTCTTAGATATTAAGAGAATTTTAAAATTAAATAAGGATAAAATCCTTTAATTTTTAAGTGGTCCAAATAATAAATTCACATGCTAGTTCCATCTGATAATCACGATCGGGTTTTATTGGATTGACCAAATAAATTTAAAATTTTAATTAGATTGACCGGTCCACCACACCGACAACTTTAGAAATTAAGAGAATTTAAATGAAACAAGGATAAATCCTTTACCTTTTGTGGGTCCAAATAATAAAATGGTCATGTAAAGCCCTATCTGATAATCATAAATTGTACTTATTGATTTGAATTCAATAATTTTAAAATCTTAATTAGATTGACCTACCACCACCGCCAACTCTAGAGATTAAGAGAATTTTAAAATTAAACAAGGATCGAAAACCACGTATAATTTTATTAACCTCCGACGAGGCTCTAATATTATTATGGGCCATACGAAGAACTATCAATGGTTGTATTATCTAGCGTTCAATCTAAAGGAAGACGTGATGTAAGTAATCCGACAAGGACCCCCAATTTTTCGGGACTCGACTTATGCCGGATACTATTCATTTTGACATCGCTTTAGTCACTTGTTATAAATGTCTTGCCCATCGCGAAAGATTTATTATAAATCCAATTATTGTTCACAACAACAAATATATTTTTGTTTTAGATTTAAATATATGTTTATTGTATAATATACGAGTTAATATTAGTGTGCACAATGTATAAATTTTTTCTAGAAATGGCATCTTCAACCCTCTAGCTATGATTTTGAATCAAAACCATTTGACTAAATAAATTTAAGATCGGGAAAACTAACTTATACATCGTTTCGATTATGAGAATCAAAATGGTCTCGATACCCCTAAGCCACAAATATCCCTAAGCTAAAGCAATGATATAACAAAACAAACATGCGACTTCGGGGAGAATGCAAACATCGACTTTTCGTGTTATATTCTTGCTAGTGCTAGGGTCATTCGAGGCAACAAATAACACCTCCTCGATAGGAGCAGAATGCCCACTTGGCGGATGCCATAAGCACCGCTTCCGAGAGACAAGTCGCTATCACCGGGAGCCTGATTAACACATCCATTTAGACTGGTGGGTGTGAAGGATCATTGTTTGGCAATGATTTCACATATCTGAGCTAAGTGATAAGTAAAACTATGCGAGACAGAAGTTATATCTCATCTTGCAATCATCGCTTAAACATTTCAATATAACAAAGTCAATTACACATGCATAAAGATGATTCACTGGTTCACCATGCATGAGCTCGAGAGCGCTAAATGGGCTTCCTCAAAGAGCCAGGCAATATCTACTTTACAGAGGGTTCTGTTAAACCTAAAGGGAAACCTGTGGTAAAACAAGAATAAAAAAAAGAAATAGCAAAGTGATACCGCTTACTCAACCAGACGCAATGAAGAAGCCGAAAGGCAAGTGCTTCAAGTGTGGACAGAAAGGACACTGTCAGACTGCCCAAAGGCCACCAAAAGCCGATATTGATTTACTTGTTAATGAGTTTGTTTAGTGGAGAATTTTAATGATAAATGGATTATTGATTCAATAGCCACCGATCATATTTGTTACTTTGAAAGGGTTCAAACATAGCATGTCTATCAAGAAGGACAAAGAAACTTGAAACTGGGAACTGAGAGTTAATTCTCTCGGTAAAGGTCATAGAATTGTTTTATTTTTTGAGAATAATGTAATCTTTCGTTAAGATTGTTTATTTGCTCCGTATTTCAAGAGGAATTTGGTTTATGTCGCTTGTTTAGTTGAAACACACTACAGATAGCTAATTCTCGCTTTCAATAAGAAGTAACCTTCTTTTTATTTGTTCCTGATCTTATGAATAATCTTTATTTTTAAGTCCCTTATCCCACATATAAAATGAAGGATCCCACCCGAATTAACTTCATAAACCCGAGGGGGATTCTCCTGCAAGATCTAATGGATATAGAAACTTTTCCTAAATGGGCCAATAAATCACAGCAACTCTCAGGTCCTTAACATATATTTAGAAAATAATGCGGAATGGCGGATAAATTTTTTTCTTTTCCTCTTTTCAAACACTTGATTTTTTCGTAAAATCAAGCGTAGTTTCCTCTGCTTCTGGATCTTCCCAAATTTACAAAACCCGTGAAAACATTTAAAAACACTTCTAATCTTCAATCTCAACTTCAACTTCCTCGCTTTAGACTCCTCGTCCACAACCCAATCAAACACAATATATACACATATACATTTATTCACTTCAAATCATCAAAACATTCAAACTTTCTCACTTCATGCACATTTTTATCGTATGCTCGGGCTTGAGCCTACCAGTTTCACCGCCATACCTCGTCCAATCGGCGATCAGCTCACTTAGTTCCTTTTCAAAATATATATACCTATATACATGACAAATATTCAATATATACAATATAAAAATGTATATACAATGAAATCACAAATGCCGCCTCCTCACTACCGACTCATCGCACAAAGAGGGGTACTTTGCACGCAAGACACTGCTTCGGTCCTGAAAATGTTTTTAAACATACTTAAGAACGAGCTAAAGGAGCCCGCAAGGAGTCGTGACATTTTCATTAAGATAACATTTTCGTGATATATCAAAGTAATACATACTTATACAATTAAAAATCAATTTATGCCTTAAACTTTTTTTTTCTTTCTTTTCTTTCTTTCATTCTTTCCCATGGAACCTGTGGGATAAACACACCGAACGCTTCCTGGGTATCACCTATGAGGGACAAGCCTCATTCCGGGCCATAACCACTACGTTGTAGCCGAGAAACTCACGCTGCATAGGGTTCCAAATATAGCACACACACACTGGTAAAGGATACGACTCTAAACACCTATTTCCCTCCCGCTGCAGAACCTATAACTTACCCTAAATCCTTACACGCTTTGGCCAGATTCTCGCCGATACTACCATAACAACCATATGGGGTTAGGTAACCATCAAGAAAACCTTTCTTCCAAATAAGGTTTATAAATCCATTTAAAACCTTTACTATCATTTATACTTTGATGCATTCTCTTTACACATTTAAACTTCCATAATGCCTTATGCATATATATATATATAGTATATAAACATTTATATTAAACTTTTATTTTAACATTAAAATCATTCAATTTTCTTCAAAATACATTTATAAATCCATTTAAATCCTTTACTTTATCATTAAAACACATATATATGCAAATATACATATGCATTATTTATACATTTTAACTTTCCATAATGCCTTAACATATGCATACATATATAAACATTTAATATAAATACATATATTTAGGCAAAGTAAACATTTATACATTTTACTACATTCTTATGGATATCCATATATAAACATTTATATTAATCTTTTCCTTTTCACATTAAAATCATTTACCTTAAAACTCAATTTTCAAATATTAGTTTTACACTCACAAACTCACCGCTCAATCCCGCTTTCATTTCAAGAATTTCTTTTCCGTCCGATAGTCCTTTTCAATCTTTTTCAAGAAAAACCATAACTTCC
>JAEQBH010006598.1:0-89139 GCA_016808115.1 Tetrastigma voinierianum | reverse complement strand
AAGATGTTTTCTAAAAGGCGTCTTATTACCCGCCATCTTATACGAATCTGATCGTTCTTGAAGTGCAACTTACTCGTAAGACTTTTTGTCATGCACAACTCTTCCAACTTCAACCATAACACATCAGCAGTCTTCTTCTTTAGAACGTCTTGCAGAATCTAATTCGATAAATGAAGGTGAATCTGAGATAGAAATTTACGATCCTTAAGTTGTTTCTCCTCTTCTGTCCACGATGTCGGCATCTTGTCAAGCCCTAGCAACGCATCATCTAGATCCATCTACATAGCGGTCGCAGCATGCCCAGCACTTATGACGAAAATGGTATTCTTTATCTATGAGAATTTTGCATTTTATGGTTGCCATTTAAAAGATCTGAAAAACCTAGTGGCTCTAATATCGGCTTGTATAATCGTGTATGTAATAATGAAATGCAGAAAACAAGCCAACAGTTATGTGGAAACCGCTAATCTGTGGGAAAAGGATAAAACTTTGGCTCTGTGGCAGCAGCAATCTCAAGGTGCGGGGCGCGCTTGCGATGAATCTTTTCTTGGGTGTTTTAAGGTCATGTCGATAAAATTTACAAAGAAATAATTCTAAATGTAGAATATCCCTATGTTTTAAAAATCATACCCTCAAAACTAATCTGTTCAAGCAATGCAATATTGGGATTTGGGAAGACTCCTTCAAAGAGGGGAAATAGTTAAATGATGATCCACAATAATCTAGTAAAACCTATAAAAATGATTAAATGATGATCCATAATAATCTAAGCAATTTTTCTAACAAAAAATCTGACCATTAAATATTTAAATTAATATTTTGAAGCTATTTGAATCAATAGTATAAATATCTTTCTTCTGTTTTATTTGATTTCCTATAAATATGATAACAATCTTAGATATTTACATTGAAAGCTTCCTAGGATTGCAATTTGCTTCCTATAACGATGCTAATTTAAAGAATGTCCATATCATCTCAGCATCTCCTTTG
Organism: Tetrastigma voinierianum; assembly: GCA_016808115.1. Classification (NCBI taxonomy): domain Eukaryota; kingdom Viridiplantae; phylum Streptophyta; class Magnoliopsida; order Vitales; family Vitaceae; genus Tetrastigma; species Tetrastigma voinierianum. The sequence continues at coordinate 88,149 of JAEQBH010006598.1, read as the reverse complement.
ACAGAAATGAGACATGTGAGTGAGACTTATGATAGTGATCCGGAGAAAATCATGTAGAGATGACAAAACTATCCATTTCTCCAAAATTAGAATACGACTCTACCATCGACCTTCCCAGTGCGTGCTCTTTGATCGTTTGTGGTTCATGTGCCAAGATATCAAAGATGTGGATATGTTTCGTTATCCCAAAATCTTTGGGAAAATACAAGAAAAAAGAAATTATAGAGGAAAAGTAAAAGGGAAAAAAAAAAGGTTAAATATGATATATCAGGTTGTGTTCTGTTTCCCAAAAATACTAAAAAAAGAAAATAATGTCAAGAAAAAAATGTTACGAAGAATTATATGTTTGATTGTTTAATGAAAAATCTCAAAAAAATAAAATATAATTATTTAAAACTTATATATTCTTAAATTGTTTAATTGAAATAAAAAATTGATTTAGATAGCAAATAAAATATCATGTCAAATTTAAAGTTATTTTTGTTTTTCTCCTGTATGTTTCATTCAACTTTTTTTTTTTTTTCTATTTATTCTTACCATTTTCTCTCAAAAACAAAACATAGGGTTATAGATCATGTAAGAAGAGAAGAAAATAAGGAGGAAAAAATGAAAGGAAAGAAATAAAATAGAGTTTTTTTTAACCAAAAAAAAAGAGTTAAATACTTAAATTTGTACCTTGACCCGGTTAGTATAAAGGTTAAATAATTTAAAATTGACTGGAAAATATGAATGAAATCAATAAATTAAATCAGACAATAAATGGTTCACAATCTTAGGAGTTGGTTTAGAATTCTATGAACACCTGGAAAGCCAATTTGGCATTCCAAAAGGTCAACAAGGTACTCAAGTTGTCTCATGTTGTTGTCCATCCTTCTCCTTTCATATTTGGTACACAACTTCAAAGTGTTTTTCGATCATTCTAGAGCCATTTTATTCTAATAGCCAGACATTTAAGAAATCTCAAAGCACCATTGGTTTAGAGATTGTGGCTTTACTCAGTTGTTTCTTCTATTTGGTCATATTCTCCTTTTAGACTTAATTTGTTATTTGGAATAACCACTTTGCAAGTATATGTTTATATTACATGAAATATCTTATCAACCAAGTTTTGTGTTACCAGATTTTTATAGTAAGGAGACACTTTTCAAACAAAAATATATAAGTTTATAAGTAATTTTATTTTCCTTAAAAAAAAATTTTTAACATTTATTTACTTTTTATTACATCATTGTATTCTGTTTTTTCACAAATTATCCGAAACTTAAACCTAACCTTGCACCTCTCCCCTCCTTATGCCTGAGCTATTAACCACTTCAACTATATCTTATGGCCTTAAGATTTTTATTAGATAACCAGATATAATAACATCATTTCCTTTGCTTTTTTTTTTTTTTTGTTTCCTTATTATTTGGCGGAACCAAACGGAACCATAATGCAGGCTGCTTCCATTTCTTCAGTATAGTTGGTTTTGTCCATTGAGCTCAGGGCCTTGTCATTGGATCATGGCCCAGTTTACTCAAGATGAGCTTGTAGTTGGTTGATTATTCCGGGATATTGTTTGAAAATGTTTTCGAAAGTGGTTGTTAAAGAACAATTTCAAGAAACAGTTCGTCATTGTTTTCAAAAACAAATTTTTATGAGGGAATTCAAATATGAAAAACAGTTTTATTGACTTTTTTTTTTTCTCAAAAGCACTAAACGTTTGTGTATGATACAAATTTCTTTCTGATTATTTTTTATGTTTTCAATTGTTGCTTATAACAATATTAAAAAAAAAAACACCTAGAAACATAATTTATTTTTTGAGAGACTAGAAACATAAAATTTTAAACCCTTATTTTTGGAATAAATTATTAGAAATGCTCAAACATAAGCTTCACTGAAAGAGCCACATCATAACTCTTGAAACTATATCTTGAAAGCATAATAAGGATTAAAATATTCAATAAATATTCATATATTGATATAGATAAAATATTAATGATAATTGCGTACAATCCCAAGATGCTGCTTTTTTTACCATTGTAAGAAACTGTTCTGACTGAGACACCTCTATCGTGCGTGCGGCCCTTGTCGTGCGCACGGGCCACAGTCGATCGCGCCATCGTGTCTTGACCTAGTATGTCGAGCTTGCATGGCTTTCTGCAATGCGATATAACTGGCGCCACCTTTGTCGTGACAGAACATCTCTATCCTTTTACCCAACTTCGTGTGACACAATGCCTTGCCCCACTGTCGCGACATAGAACGCTACGTTGCGACATGGAAGCCCCATATCTTGGAACTTTCTGTTGTGACGGAAGGTTCACCCTGTTACGACACAAGCTTAGGCAACTCTGTCGCGACATCAAATTCTTTGTCGCGACGTAAACTCTCTTGGCCTTTGCCCTAAACTTGGTCGGTACAAGAAAATACTCTGTCGCGACCTAAAAACTCCTGTCTAGGCCAAACTTGGCAATGTACTCTGTCGCAACATAAAAACCTCGTCCAAGGCCAAACTCTGTTGTGACACAAAAATACTCTATCGCGACATAAATTCTCTTCACCTTGGCCAACTTTGTCGCGACATAATAACCCTTGGTCTTGACCAACTCTCTCGCGACATAAAAACACTTTGTCGCGCGTAAAATCCACACTTGAGGCCAAACTGCGTCGCGACCGCGAGAAATATTACGTGTAACGCAAGGAATACGGCCTTGACCAAGCGCTCTATCGTGACATAAAACGCTTTGTCGTGACAGAAATCATAAGGCCAAACTGTTGTAGCAGTTGACTATTGTCGTGACCCGTCTCGGTCCTGACGTAAACCTTTGTCGCGACATCGTCACGACAGAGAACAAAGCACTGTCGTGACATGGAAAAACTATGTCGCTATCAAACAGGCTTGCCTCGGCCTGAGAACCATGTGCGAAAGCACGGGGGCCTGTTGCGACACAAGACCATAAACTTCTGTCGCGACGAGCCCTGATCGTGACCTCCGGCTGCAAACACACAATAGCCTTTTGGCATTTCCTACATCAGACTTCTTTAAGACACTCTAAATTATCACAATGGTCTCAACATAATAAAGGCAACATGAAAATCTGGGAAAAACCTGTCAAATTGTATTAAAAATTCAAAATGAGTTTTATTACAACTATTCTCTTTTACATAACAAAAAACTAGATAATTGTCCAGAATTTTACAAAATACAGAATAAGACATAATATGGTCTTCTTTGCCATTAAGGCCTCATATGAGTTCCATCTCTACGTGGGCCTCCAACACCTAAAATAATTTCCTGGCCAGATGAGCAATGCCCGATGAGAATTCTCCTCTGAGGTTGCTCACACTAAGTGCACATGCAGTACCAAATTTAACATTTATCGACACATTGAGCAAAACATATGCATTTCTATGAATGCTCTCATGTGTAGTAATGTCCCAAGCCCTCATTGACTCCCTCACACATGCCATACGACATGTAGCAAACCTTCATTTCCAAAACAAATGATTTTTTTATTTTGCTCCATGGACGATCTCAGAAAAATCGCTTTATTCAAAAGTCATGTGTCTTTTGTGGAGTATGAACTTTCTAAACTCCTGTGAGCGTCACACCTTCCAACACTTTCGCGGACTTTCATCGTCAGATGCATATGTCTGACCAAGAATACATGTCTTTCACCTGAGGGGGTGTCTATCCCTTCTTCTTTACTACGAACACATAATTTCCAGAAGCCATGTGACTCTAGGACAGATCCCTTTTAGAAACACCATTTAAACCCCAAACCACCCAGTATTCTTTCATGTCATGCACTCCCACACCCTTTTCGTACGATGTCCTTTGTTCATATACAGTGATGTCATTGCATGTTCTTCATGTGCATTGCATGTGAGAGCTATGGAACATTTATAATTCATGAATAATCATACCTATAGCATACAATTTACATCCATAATACAACCCATGTAAATACATCAATTTCAGCATATATCAACATGGTTTTTTTCACACACTTGTATGTCATTCAATCAAGCAACAACACACAAAACTGGATCTTCATGTTCAAACCCAGAACAGTACACACGGAGTTCGACATGTTAGTCAGTATCGACATTGACACACTACAAAATCATCATGCTCACACCCGTATTTTCTAGCAAATACAACTTGCTTCAAAATTTCAGTTTTGAGAACATAAAGGACCCAAAAACTAGTATGAAATTCACCAACAGTTTGATCACCACTGTTCTTGAATCAGCCCCACTGTTAGGGTTACACCTCATGGCCATCAAATGGCCCTTAGGCCAGACAAACGAGGAATGAGAGGGAACCCCTACCTCTTGGAGTTTGAACTCGAATCTTGAATACTACGAGAAGCTCTTGTTGAGTAGATAAACTTTGCCTCTTGTTCCGACGAATTTTGATCGTCGCTTTGTCGGAGATATAAGGAAGTGTTGTCGATCGCTCCTCCGTTCCTCTCCCCCTTTCCGTTTCCTTTCTTTCCCTTTTTCCTTCATCCATTCTTATCCACTCCTTGATCTTTCTTTGGGGGTGTGACGCATGGCTCTCATATGTCCCCTTTTGTTTTGCCTTATGGTGACAAGTGTCATCTATGACACTTAACCACTCATTGATCTTTTCAAGACCACACATGGTCTCACCATGTGGAATTTGCCACATGTCCCTATTTTAAGTCTTGATGCCATGTGGCGTGCCACTGCGTTGTCATGCCATTTGCGAGTCTCGCAGCGGATTAAGTGAAATTTCAAGCGCCTCGAAATTCGATGCAATTAAATGGGTGTAAACTCAGAAACAATTTATTAGTGAGGTTGGACCAAGTCCCTAAGGTCTAGGAGTACCAAACTTCCTACTTATGCTATAGCGGCAAATTAAGTGTGCCATTTTAGAAAAATTGAATTTTCTCGGGTTTTATGAATATTGTGAAAAATGTTAACGGACCAAAAAGACATATACAAATTTATGACATCATTGCAAGGGTGATTTGTCTAATCCACGACGGCATGCATAAAACTGTTAAGCTGGACCATTTGATGTACACCAAATTTATGGCGTTATCACCTAAGGACTGTTATCTAATCATTAACAATACCATAAAACTCGTTAAGACTACATCCAATAAATTGTTATGGATCAAAACACTTTATTCGAATTTAAGACTTGTGCACGAGGACTATTGTCCACAATCCTCGAGTAAATAAACCATTAAACTTGAGTGTGAGTTTCTTTAAGTATCACTTGATTAAAGATATTTTTGTAGAAGTAAACCATTTTTCGTGTGGTTTTGATCCATTATCTTGCAAGTGCAATTAGGCAAGTAATAAAATGGATTTAGTCGGATATCGATCCCACAGAGATCTCATGAATTTTTCAATCAACTACCCCAACTACTTAAGCTCCATACTATTTGGACGATAATACGATAATGAGATTTTGCTTTGAAGCTTGAAATGAATGATGTAAAGAAAAATGAATGAACAATAAATGAATTGAATATTGAAATATTAAAATAACAAATTTAGATTTAACAGTTATCTCTAAAAAACATTGAATAATCAACTATTGTGAAAAATAATTCCTACGATGCATCTTTGCATCTTTGGTTTTGAACTCACAGTCTTTAAAACTAGTCCAAGGATTAATATAGTGGTGGATCTCTCCATACCACAGTTCATCATCTCACCTTATTTGTTCTCTCGAACACGGGGGTGAAATAACTACTTTTAAAACTAGTTGCCTTGTTACGGGTATTTTCTTCTCAACACTTCATACCCACAACATGAATGCAAACACGAGCTCCTTCAATTTAGTCATTGCTGAGGTTGCACTATCACGGATTCCTCACCTCAAAATTAGAATAACTTACTCTTTCCTTGATTAGATCCTTGCTGCAGGATCAGTGCTATTGATTGAGGTGAACTCTCATCTACCCAGGAAATTATAGCTCACTCGCTCATTCTGGTTACAAGCGAAGAGGATGTATTGATTTAAATATCTGGGCGCGTAGATCAGCAATATCAGGTTCAAAAATACCTTCGAAATTGTTTCTTACTCGGGAATTGCCTTCTGTGTCACCCAGGAGGCCTCCACGGAAATCGAGCTGAAACGACCTCGTTATGGGTGCAAGGAATGAAGTGGGATCAATTCACGAACATGCAAAACCGTGAAGTCGATTCCCAACATCGCGAGTTCAGCTATTATGAATGAAATCTTTGCGGAAATATTATTTCGACAATAACGTCAGTTCGTAGATGGGTTTCTAAATTGCGATTATACCATACATTGGCTTCTTGATCCAAGAGAAAACCCACTTTGTAATTCCAGGCTAGATTCGAAATCCCAAAATTTAATACGGAATTCAAACAACCAGACATTAATTTTAAGAAATAAACAGCATCATTATTTCAATCCTTCTTTATAGCTAACGTTGATCAATTAGAGCGAAATACAATAATCTAATGCAAATAAAATGGAAAAAAAACGAAAACAAAGAAAAGAAAGAAAGAAAATAAAAAAATACGGAGCCTTCGGCCAGCGATTCTCTTTCAAGTACGCCCAGAGAGCTGCGTTTCTTCAATACGCATTTGTGTATTTATAGGGTTACGAAGTTGAGATTTCAGGCCCCGATGCACCTAAATTGTAGTTTCAAGTTAAGCGGCCCGGTTGTTGTCGCATGAAGCGTGAGTCCTTGTCGCGACCTCACGTTCGTCTCGGTCTTTATCGCGAGAAGCCTTTTGTTTAGTTGTGACATGTCTTTGGTGGAGGCGATGTCGCGGCGGCTTAAGGGCGTCGCGACCTTAGCGTAATGCATTTGATGTTGCGACAAGTGGATATTGTCGCGACCTCTTTCTCTGTAGTGGTTGTGCGCCTGCGGATGTTGTGCGTGAACTCCCTTCTCTTACCAATATTTATCGCGACCCTTTGAATGTGTGCGACTTCCCTTTGTGCCGGTGATGTCGCGGCGGCGGTGTTATGCGACGCCGTCTTTACGAAATTGATGCCGCGACATCGGGTGTTATCGCGACCTTCTCTTCTTGGCTTGTTATGCGACCGCTTGCTATTTTATGCTTCGCTACGTAAAATTGTTGTCGGCGGCCAGGTATTTATCGCTACCTCTTTAACCCACCACTATTCTTTATCGCGACCTAAGATGATGTCGCGACCTTCTTTCTTGAGTGATATTTGTCGCGACTTCTTTCTCCTTATGGGCGATGTCGCGGGCACACGCATCAGGATCTCAGCGACATCATGTCTTCTTAACTTCTTCAATTCGCGATTCTTTGACGCCGAGTTTGCTGTTTCATTCATTTGTTTTCAATTAAGCGCTTCATTTTCGCATTGGGGTTTCATTTGTTGCAACTTTGAATATGCATTTTGATTCTTTGTAGAACTTCTGACATCAGGTCCACTTCATCCTTGTGCGCCTTTCTGATGTAACTTTGCTTGACATTATATCATTAGCGGCTCATCCACCTTCTGCTCATTTTTATGCAAAAATTCTTCTTTTTCTTAGATTCCTGCTATAATAACGATTTAGATTTAGATTGTGTGTTTAACGCATCATCGGTCTTTTTAGATAAAAATAGATAAGAAAAATGGACTAAAAATAGATGACTTTTAAGCTCATCAAAAAACATAAGTGAAATTGTTAGAATATGTTTCAAATTCATATTTAGTATTAATTCCTTTTTATAGGATAATTTCTATTTATTATATTATTATAATATTATGTTTCCTTATAGTTTAAGGAAAGCTTTTAGAATATCCCTATAAATATTTTTGATAACAAGAGGAAAAAGTTATGAGAGAAATTTTGTTTGTGAATTATAAGAGTTTGAGAAATTATGAGTTTTATGAGGTATTTTCTTGGGATTGTGGACATCCTAGATTTTGTGATTTTGTGATTTTTCCTAATCATCGTAATACTTTGTGTGAAACCCCGAGAAAATCCTAAATTTCTCAAAAAGGGTAAAATGGTAATTTCAGTCAAAAGCTGAAATTTTTCTAGATCTCGGATGACTAAACGGACTTCACTGTTGGAATCGTCTCACAAAATCTAGCTATCACGTCGAATTTCATCGAATTCCGAGACAATCAAAATTTTCATGTTTTCGAGGCAACGAGGGTAGTACGGGACACTTGGCACATTTTGAGTGGATCAGAAGGTGCATATGTGATCACGAATTAGTCAGCAAGCTCAAGTGTGGGGCCCATGGACATGTGGCATCCCTTAATTAGATGGAAATCAAGTGGGTGGATGAAGTGGATAAGGGGGGAATACGATGAGCGATGAGTGTGAGAGTGGCAAGTGAGGGGACAAAAGAGGAATAAAGGCGAAAGAAGAAGAGCACTTCTCCATTTTGGCTTGAAATCGGCGTGGAGGAGAAAGAGATTTTAGAAGAGAAAATCAGCTTCTCTCTAGATTTACTTCGGAGTTCGGACCGTCGATTCGGCCTTGAAGAGCGAGTTGCTACCGGCCCAAGGGCTGCAGCGTGGGCACCGGTTTTGGGGAGTTTGGGCAAACTCCCAGGAAGAGTGAGGATTTTCTCTGCTTGATTTATTTTTCGGTTTGAAGTACTTGTGAATGGTTTGGTTGATGAGGCCGTGAGTGGCCGTATGGTCGATCCACGAAAACTTGGGGTGAAGTGCTAGAGTGGACATTTTTGAAGCGATTAAATTCAGTCGGGCCCATTATTAGTCCACATATGTGTTTGTGTGTTAAATTGCTTGATTATAGATGTTCGGGCGAAATGGTGTGAGTTTTAGTCCTCCCGAGAGTAGGACCCGAATGCTTTGAAATTTTGGGCGGTTGGACCCGTCACACCTTGTTTTGGTACATTAAAAAGCGGCCGTTGATGAGTTGGACTAGTGTCATATGTGTTGTTTGCAAAATATTGCTTAGAGTGAATGAAGCGCTACTTGGTGTGTACGAAACAAATTGTTAATGCATATAATTTAATGTATTAACATGATTTTGGATATAAGTAGGGTATTAATGTGAGCCATTGGAATTGAATTGTTATTAGCCCGTAGTAAAAACTAATTTTGATGTGTACTATGAATGAATAACGTAATGGTTAGTATGTGAATTTGTTAATATATGCATGAATGATATATTGGCATGTGTTGTTTGGAAATGGAAAAATGCATTTCATATGCACCGGGGCAACCTAGAACAATAGGTGTGAGTGCATGGCATGAAAGAAAATAAAAAGGAAAAATGGTTGTGAAAGGAATTTCAAGGAAGATTTTCTGAAGAATTGCCTGTGGAGGATTTAATCAATGGAGTTCATCTCGGAGCGGTCTATACTTAGTTTAGAGAGAATCATGGCAATTCACCTCGGAGGGTTGTCCAATAGATTTGCAAGCTTCGATAGTATGTTTTGAGAACAAACACCATTTGTTTTAGCTTGGGTGTTTTCGCTCTTGGCTTAAGAGCATGTGTAAAGTCGGTGAGAGCTCGAGACATGGGAGTGGGTGGGTCACATTTCTCTTATATCTGCGAACAACAAGTGGGACTTATGTTTTGAATGTGTTTGGTTGCCATTACATGTGCGCATAGGTGGGAGTAACCCGTGTAAGATAATTCCCTTTGCGGTATTGCTCGCCTGTTGAGGAAAATTATTTTAAGTGCAGAAGATTCACTTGGGATGGGACGCATCCGAGGTCAGAGACGAAGAAATGACATCTATGGCCTTGTATGTATTTTGTAAAAATCTAGGTAAAAAGACCCAATTTTGATAATTACTGTAAATTAACTCCTTTTTGTATAAAATATACATTTTTGTGAGTATGGATGTATGGGCCAATGTGACCATTTTACTCATGTATGCGCCTCATGATATGAGACACAGGTATTTCATGGATTGACGGGTTATCAACGGACCCCCGGGATTTAGGGCGTCACACTTTGATACTCCAATCTTGTTTTGTGTATTTTCAAGAACATTGGAAATATTTTCTCTCTTCCTTGGATGTAGGCATAATTGGTCGAACCACGTTAAAAACTCTCGTGTATTTTTATGATGATTATTTATCTTTGTGTTTTTGAATTCATATATTGTTCATCAATGTTAAACAATTACTAACATAAAACTACAAAAAATAATTCAAAACTAATAGAAATGTTGGATATTTAAAAAATGCATAAAATAATATATATATATATATATATATATATATATATATATATATATATATATATATATATATATATATATATATTATAATGTAATTAACGTAAACATAAGGAATGATAATATTTATCATTTTTTTAAATTATCTCGAATTATATTTGATGATGCCTTTTTTCAACCGGAACTGGGCTGGAGCGTGTAGGGGTCGTTTGGGCCGGACTGGGCGGCTCTTTGAATTTGGTCTGCGAGGCTCTTGGATCGTCGAAGTTTAGTAAGTTGCTGCGATCTTTGGTGCGAGGCTGGGCTATGGCACTCCTCTGCAAAACAAGGAAGAAGGGGTCGCGAGGGGCCGCAGGTGGCGCTCATGATCACCTAAATGAGTTCTTTCTGAGAGAAAAGATGGAGTTTAGAGGCGAATGTGTTGCGTATGTTTGCGTACCTTTCACCGATGGGAGTGGCCTGTATCTATAGTAGATGTTCTACCCGGTTGGATGGTAGATTGGGATTACTCCTATTGGATGGGATATTTTCTTGATCTCGGTTGATTATGGATATAGAAAGTCACGGCTCTATTTGGAATTATTTCTCTCCCTTATTGGTGGGATCCCGTTTGATGAGCTGTAATATTGTGAATTATCTTACTATCCTAAGTGGTAAGATTTAGTTAGATTTGTTGGATAATATATTATTGGGGGTTATTCTATTTCCCTTATCTATGGAATTTGGCTTGATTTGCAGAACATGGGCTTTCTTGATTACCCATAATTTATCTTTGGGCCGAGCGAGTTGAGCCTTCATCCTTCATCCTGGGCTAGCGTCAAAAGGCCTGAATACTTCAATGGGCATGCCTCTCCTTTAGGGTTTAGCGAGTGGGCCTGCAAGCCCATTTTTCAAACCCTATCAGTTGCTCCCCAGCCCTTGTGTATGGCGTGCGTGGACAAGGGCTGTAACGTTTCTCGTATCGGATGCAACTTCCACGTGTCTGCTCGAGGCTGGGTTAGTTAAGGCTTAATCACCATCATACGTCTTGCGATAATGATGACTCTTTGGTTTTCGCGCTTATTTCTCCTCCTTTTTCCAATTTCACTTTTGTTTAACTTTTCATGAGGCCTCATACGTCTTTGTGTGCCTGCGATCGACCTCTTCTTTGCTCTCGAATTAAATGCTATTTTCCTTAGTTCTCCGTCTGACCTTTTTTATGTAGAGTCTTTTCTTTGCGTTTTCCCTGAGATAGCCTCTTTCGTTTTATTCCTAGGACCGCTGCATCTTTATCTCTTTGTTTCTTTTATTTGATGACGGCGCTAGGGTTAAGTTGACCAAATTTCGTTTTCATTATTTACTTTCATCATGGATCCGGGTCACTCTTCTTCTCTACGCATTGGCGGTGACTCTTCGGCCCCATTCTTGGTCTCAGATGACGCGCGCCTCGCCTGGTCGGCGGGGTTGAACTTCGAGATGCCCTAGCGGCGCCCCCTTTTCCCTTGGACAAGGGTAAGGGAAAAATAGACTTGATTAAATACCCTAGGGGGTCGGAATACCTAAGATCCGTCGTTCAGCATGCTTTAACTGTGGGGCCTAGCAAGGCCGGTCCTTCATATGGGGCCACCTTTGCCAGACGTTATCGGCCTCCCTTTGGTCAGTGTAGTCCCCGGGCGTTACCGACCCCATGGTTTCATGCCTAAGATGGTGTGCTTGATGAAGTGGCCTTCGATGTGGCCCGGCTTTCCCTGCATCCCTTCATAAAAGAGGGGTTTTGCAACACTTCAATGTCTATCAGCCTCAACTCGCACCCGATGGTTGGGGTATTTTGAACAGTCTATTGGTTTCTTTAGGGACAGGGGCTCGGTGTCCCCAGTGTAGCTTTGCTCCTTTGTCTTTTTAGCCCGAAGGAGATCGCCGAGGGCTTCCTCTATTTTTCTAGGCACTCTGGCGCTCCTCTGGTGATTTTCGATCTTCCCTCTTCCCACAGGCTGTGGAAGGGATGCTACTTCTTTGTTAGTGGCATTAATTGGGAATATGACCCTCTTGACAAGGACGACACCCTGGGCGTTCCGGTGGCTTGGACCACCCTCGAGAATCTTCATGAGTGTTCGTTCTGTTTTTGGTATAACTGGTGTGAGGTCATTAGGTATTTTTGATTCTTGCCTTGTCACATGCTTCTGGTGCTCAATTGATCTCACTTGAAGATAACGTCCATAGTCTTCCGGAGTTAGCGAGTGTCCTCCTCGTCCTTGTCTTGAGCTGATCAAGTGAATATTCACTGGCCCTTCGAGGCTCGAGTGCAGCTGCGCTCTCTGCTTTGCTTTGGGCCTTCGCCTCCTTCTAACATGAAAGTTTCTCCCATTGGGCCCTCTGTTTGCTAAAGCCCCGCTAAAGGAGAACTAGGCTCGGTGGAGGCCTTCTTTCGGAGCCTCGGGCGTGAACAAAAACCAGTTCCGTTCTAGGAAGATCGGCCCGGCTTGGCGAGTTACTCGAAAGTGGGGCATCTTCATCTTCTCGAATCTACTCATGTTCGAAAGCGGCGAACCTGATCGCCTCCGGTTGAGGCTCCTACGATCTTGAGTTGCAACCCAGTTCTAGTGCATTCTTGAGGCAAGGTCACTGGAGTGGAGCCGTTGACGACGTTCAATGGTCGTACTTACGTCTTGTCTAGAATCCGTAGCGAAGAGTGTTAAGTCACCTTCTCGAAGGGCAGAAGAGTTGAGGAGGAAAGATCCGAAATCTGAAAATGGTGAAGATGGGGACTCTTTGCTTCTCAATGCCGAACTCACGACAGGCGCAGTCTCGTCCATTCTTAAGGATTATGATCTCAAGAGGTCGAGTGCGCTGCCCGTTGATGAGGCTTTGGCCCTATCTCTCCAGGGGGTCGCCTCCGTAAGTTCCCATACCTTGTCATGTCTGATTCCATTTTTAGTTGAGTGTCGAACTTGCATTGGATGTTGATTCTATGTTGGGTGTGCGGTGGCTGCACTCATTTGAAGGGTTTGGCCAAGGCCAAACTAAGCGAGAGTCATGCCAGCGGCTGGGCTTCTGAGCGGGGTGGCCTTTCGCATTTGACGGGGCGAGGCTGCGGGGTTAGGTGCGACGTGTAGGGAGGGCGTGAAGCTCAAATCGATTTGGAAGCATACCACGCGTGTCCGGCACGTGCTTTCGGGCGAAGGTAAAGGAAGATGGGGCCCGAGAAACAGCTTGTGGCCAGAAGGCGGGCAGGTGATTTGTGGGGTACGCACAAAATGACTTGCTAGAGGCTGGGACGGTGCGGTCTGCCCTGATATGAACTTGGGTGGTTGGGATGAGCTTCTCACATCCCAAGGCGAGCCCGGGAGTCTAAGGAAGAGCTGTGTGGGATGAAAGGCGACCTGCGTGATAGAGCGATTAACTCTTGAGCCCGAGGCTCGTCGCGAGGCGCCGAGAATTTACCCGACTCGGTAGGCGCTGGCCCGAGGAATGCCGCGAACGCGTGGGGACCTTCATCGACCAAATAACTTTGGTTGCTTTCGGCCGGGACGAGATTACGGGAAGATTGAGGATCAAGCGATTACTGGGTGAGCTCTGGTGGCTCGCTTTTCAGCGTAAAACACTTCGCAGCTTATCGAGTTTAGATTTCAACGACCTCCTAGCGGCGAGGCGGAGAGTCTTTCTGGCCAGTCCTTGGAGAACCTGATACCCCTCTTGAGGGCTCACTCCCTTCTAACCGATGTATAATCTTACAGCGACATAGACATATGCTTAGCCTTTTTCTTAATGAATATTCATTTTTTATTTCATCACTTTCGTCTTTACTTGTGCACTCCGCGCTATTCTTCATGATTTGTATCAATTTCTTGGCTATATCGTCTGAGTTAAGCAGCTCATGTTGAGTTGAGCAGTTGAGCTTTTTGAAACTAGACCGTTGAGGCTTCATGGGCTACTCTGCCTAGGCTAAACGGTTTTAGGGTGCACGCGGCACGAAATAGAATAATTAAATTAGATCAAATTGAGTTCTTTGTAGGCTCTTGCGAGGCTTCTTGTTTAAATAGCTTGAGATGATCTAAGTCTAGGGCATGACACGTGCGAAGTAGGCGAACTAGTCAAAGTGAGCTCTTTGGGCTCCGGCGGGGCCTTGTTGGTATCCGGCTGATCGACTCACAGGCTCGTGGCTGTGCGAAGTAGTCTGGCTCGTCGAGTGAGCTGCGGGCTCGGGCGAGACCTTGTTGGCAATCGACGGGCGATCTCACTCTGGGGCTGCGTGGCACGTGCGGAGTAGTCGAGCTCGTTCAAAGTGAGCTGGGATCGGCGGGGCCTTGGTGGCGATCGACTGAGCTGATCGACTCACAGGCTACGTGGCTGTGCGAGGAGTAGTCGAGGCTCGTCAAATTGAGCTCTTGAGCTCTGGCCCCGAGATGGTGGCTATCGACTGGTGATCAACTCCTAGGTTCGTGGCTGTCTGAAGTAGTCTGGCTCGTCAAAGTGAGCTACTAGGCTCGGAGTCTTCGGGCACTTGTTGGTCGGCTGGTGGTCTCGCTCCTGGGGCTGCGTGGCTGTGCGGGGTGGTCGAGGCTCGTCGAGTGAGGCCTCTTTGGAGCTGCGGAGCGGCGGGGCCTTGGTGGCAATCCCGGCTGGTGAGTCCAGCTCCCCAGGCTCGTGGCTGTCTGCGAGGAGTAGTCGAGGCTCGTCAAGTGGGCTCTTGGGCTCGGCGGGCCTTGGTGGTGATCCGGCTGGCGATCGACTCCCCAGGGCTGCGTCGTTTGTGTAGGTGGTCGGGCTCGTCAAAGTGAGCTATTGGGCTCACGGCGGCGAGACGCGGTGGCGATCCGGGGCTGAGCTAATCGACTCCTGGGGCTGTGGCTGTGCATAGTAGTCGAGCTCGTCAAAGTGAGCTATTGGGGGACGGGAGGCGGGCCTTGGTGGTGATCCGGCTGAGGCGGTTGACTCTGGGTGCTTGACACGTGCGGAATGTCGAGCTCGTCAAGTGAGCTGCGGGCTTGATGGGCCTTGTTGGCGATCGGCTAAGGCTGATCGACTCACAGAAAGCTTGGCTTTGTGTAGAGTGGTCGAGCTCGTCAAAGTGAGCTCTCTTGCGGGCTCGGCGAGGCGCGGTGGCGATCCGGCTGAGTTGATCGACTCCTGGGTTGCGTGGCCTATGCGAGTAGTCGGGCTCGTCAAAGTGAGCTGCGGGCTCGGGCGCCCCGAGGCCTTGGTGGCGATCCCGGCTGACTAATCGACTCTTAGGGCTGCGTGGCACATCTTGAGTAGTCGAGCTCGTCAAAGTGAGCCCCTCTTGCGGGCTCCGTGAGGCAGCGAGTGGCGATCGACTGAGCGTCGACTCCTAGGGCGGCTGTGGCTGTCTGGAGTGGTCGAGCTCGATCAAGTGAGCTGCGCTGGGCTCCGGCGGCGGGCCTTGGTGGCGATCCGGCTGGCGAGGCCTTGTTGGCGATCCGGCTAAGCTGATCGACTCTGAGATTCACGTGGCTGTGCGAGTAGTCGAGCTCGTCAAAGTGAGCTACTAGGCTCGGTAGGGCCTTAGTGGCGATCCGGCCCTAAGGCGATCGACTCCTAGGCTGCGTGGCCTATCTGGAGTAGTCGGGCTACGTCAAAGTGAATGCTGGGCCGGGCGGCGAGGCCTTGTTGGTGATCGACGAGGGCGATCGACTCCTTGGCTCACGTGGCACGGTCTGCAGTGGTCGAGGCTCGTCAAAGTGAGCTGTTGCGTGCGGCCATTCGACTTCTGATTTTCTTGGAAAGGTACGAGCATCTTTAATGCTTATTTATGGAGAATTTGAAATGTTTGTGCGAATTTCCAAGTGCTTTGGCCCTCTTATAAATGGCGGCTTCATTGCTATGGAGTTGCTCGTTGGATACGCCTCATACAGTGCGTGGCCCGAGACCTGCGAGATGAAGCGTCGAAGCTTGATTGTCTTTGTCGGGGATCCACTGAAGGTGCAGTTGATTTTTGTTGGACTTACCTTTGGCCCAGGGTTGTGTTTTCCTAGTCCCCCTTTATAGGGTCATGTTATTCCACCCCAGCCGTCTTTGAGAATGTGTCTGAGAGGCGGTACATTTCTTGTCTTAGCTTTCTCTATTCTACATTCTTCTTTCTCTTCCTCTCCTTTTAGTCTCTTTCTCCTTCTCCTTCATTCTCTCTTCCTTCCTTTCTTCTTTTCTTCCACATCTCATTCTTCCCTTTTTTTATTTCTTCTTTTCTTCCACATTTGATTCTCCCTCTTTTCGCTAAACTCTTTCCAGCTCCTTTTTCTTCACTCTTTTCACCTCTCGTTTCCTTTCCTCTTTTCTTCTGAAGTTTTTTTTGAGGCTGCGCCTATGTATCCCAGATGTAAGGGATGATATACGATTGTAATTGAATGTGTCTGATTGGAATAAAGAGAGACTTTTCTTTTATGACTATGAACTTTCGTTACATTTGCATGTAATTCTTAGGTATTGTATGTACGAGTTATGCGAGGCGTATAACAAAATAACCAGTAAATACTCAACTCGTCATCTGAAAATTGATAATGCTTTATTTAAGATTACAAACCAATGTTTACTGATAAAAACGTTTAAGGTGTTCCCCATTCCAAGCATGATGTAGAATTTTTACCTTCTCTGTCTGGAGCTCGTAGTTGCCTAGTCTGATGACGCAGGATACGATGTAGGGGCCCTCCCAGTTGGGGCCTAATTTTCCATGCGCTGGATTCTTCCTGGCTGGCAGGAGCTTCTTCAAGACTAGGTCACCTAGCATGTAGCTCCTAGGTTTGACCTTTTGGTTGTAATACCTCGTCGTCTTCCTCTGGTAATCCTCCGTGCGCCTTAGAACCTGCTCACTTTTCATCCCAGGAGATCAAATTTAGACGGAGAGCCTCGTCATTATGTTCCACTGTTGCTAACTCGATCCTTGGGGACTTTAATCCGACCTCGGCGGGGGCTCTTTGCTACGTGCCAAGGCTACAGGGCGAATGGGGTTTCTCGGGTTCTTGACTTAACGTTGTCCTGTGACCCTTGCCTTATCGGGTATTCTACCCATTTCCTTTAAGATCTTCCAACTTGATCTTCAAGCGGCCTTAAGGAGTTACGATGGTGACTTGACCCGACCATTAGGCTGAATATCTTTGGGGCGAGAGTAATAATTCTTAATTCCGAGCTCGGCACAGAAATCTCTGAACTTGGCGTTGTCAAATTGTTTTCCATTGTCTGATACTAGGGCTCTTGGGATACCAAACCTGCATATGATGGCTCGCCACACAAAATTGTGTATCTTCTGTTCTGTGATTGTGGCCAAAGGTTCGGCTTCAGCCCACTTGATGAAGTAATCCACTACGACGATGATGAATTTTCATTGGCCCTTCCCAATGGGCAAAAGGTCGGTATGTCCAAACCCGTTGTTGGAAGGCGGGGCTTTGTGATTGATGTCAAGGGCTTAGATGGGAGGCGTGAGATCTTGGCATGCTCCTGACAAATCTTGCATCTCCTGACTAGGTCTGTCGCATCTCTGAGTATCGTGGGCTAGTAGTATCCCTGCCTTAAGACCTTCCCTGCTAATGCCCGAGCTCCGATATGATTTCCGCATATACCTTCATGTACTTCCCTTAGTACATATTCACTGTTTTCCAGCGATGCACTTAAGGATGGGTGTGAAGAAACCTCGTTTGTAAAGGCTTCCTTGTGATTAGTGAATGCGGGTGACCTGCGTCTAATTTTAAGGCCCCTTCTTTTCGAGATTAGTCGGGTAGAAGTCAAAGTGATATATAATTCAGATGGGGTCCATCCAACTCGGCTCGGACCCAACCTGGGCAACTTCCACGTCCACGAGGAGATCTATAGGGCTCTGCTAGGTATTAGACGGTGTTGACTCTTTGAGGTCTTCTGTAAATTTGTCGGTAACTTTGCGAGGCGTCGGCTCGAGTTCTGCTCTGGGGGACATGTCGAGCTGAACCAGCACGAATTTTTCAATAAATCTCATACCCACTTTTTTGGAGGTATAGGATCATCCTTCCACTTTGGCCTCGTAGGTGTCTTCTGTTGTCTTACTACCCGGGTAGGAGTCGGCTGCGGGACCTCTGGGCGAGACCCAGTGAATGGGGCGAGGTTGGGGCTGTTATGACGGCCTCATATTCGGCCTCGTTGGTAGGCTTGGAATCCGAGATTTGAGTGCATGTTGATGTCTATTCCTTACGGAGAGGTCGGGGATGGGCACGCTCAGCTCCCTTGTGCATTGAGGGCTCCGTGCAGAGAGTTTCAAATGGGGAGGTCGATCATTGTTTGAGGCGTTCTCGGCGAGGTTCGGATTGGTGAATTCCATGACTAAGTCGGCTAGACCTGCCACTTTTAAACATTGAATTTTTCGGCTTGTATCGATGTCGAACCGCTCGGCCTCTATGGCCCACTTCATCGGCCTTAGGAGTCTACGGTTTATGTAACACTTGCCGTCGAATGCATTTGGAACTATGGTATGAACTGGAAGTAGGCGGAGTTTCAGAGCTGCGGTTGCAATGCCAAAATTAATTTCTCCATCATGGTACCTCTCCTCCGCTCATCTCGAGCTGGTATGATAATGCGGCGGGTCTTTGCACTCGTTCTTTGTCTACGTGAGACGACGTTGGTCGAGAAATTACGATACGGTAAGTATAGAGTGAGGAGCTCCCCTTCAATAGGACTTACTAGAATGGGAGGGGAGATCAAATATGTTTTCAATGTTGAGAATGCTTCTTCGCATGACATCATTGAAAGGCCTTCTTCGAGACTTGGAAGAAGGGTGACATTTATCCTTGCCCTAGATCTGAATCGGCAAACGACAATCCTTCCTATCAAACGCTGGACTTCCTTTATACCTGATGGCGATGGCATGTCAAGCACAACCTTTATTTTGTCTGGATTTGCCTCAATTCCTCGGTGGTTGACTATGAAACCCAGGAATTTTCCGGCTGATACTACGAAGGCACACTTAGCTGGATTCAGTTTCATGTTGTAATTTCTCAGGATCTAGAACGCCTCGGACATATGAACTATGTGGAGTTCGGTAGTGGTGGATTTTACGAGCATGTCATCTATATACCTCATGTAGTCGTTCCTATCGCCTGGAACATCTTGTTCTGGCGCCACAGTAGGTAGCTCCTGTGTTCTTGAGTCCAAAAGGCATCACCACGATAACGATAGGTTCCACATACGTGTGAATGCGATCTTTTCTTGGTCTTTTGGGTCCATGCTGATCTAGTTGTAACTGGAGAAGGCATCCATAAAGCGAAAAGAGTTTGTGGCGGCGATGGCGTCACGATGAGGTCGGTCGCGGCGAGAGAGCGTCGCTGAACGCATGCGTTGATGTCGGTGAAGTCGATCTGCGAGAGACGCCGCCTGGCTATTTGGCACGACAAACACGACGTTGGCCAGCCACTCGGGATACTCCCTCACGATCGCTCTGCTTGGAGGAGTTTAGACCTCTCGTTGATGGCTTTGTGGCACTACGACGTGAAGCTCCTCTCTTTTGTTTGATTGGCTTGAAGGATGGGGTGATGTTCGGCTATGAGTGATGCCGCCAGGGTCAATTCCTCCCCGTAATACTTGCTGCTTCCATGCGAGAGCGTCTTTGTTACTGTCTGAGGGTGGGTGAGAGGCTTTTGAGGTCTTCTGGCAGCTTGGAGCCGATATAAGGCGAGGATGTTGGTCGTCGTCAACGTCTTAGGTTCTAGTTCTTCTGAGGGCTCAGGTCGGGTAAGCACCTCGTCGCGCATGTCGAGCTCGTCCATGTATATGTTGTCGACCGCTTTCTGCTTCATGGATGCTGAGTAGCATTCCTTGGCCACTCGTTGATATCCTCGAACCATTCCTACTCCGCTTACGGTAGGAAACTTGATCATCATGTGGTATGCGGAGGGGATGCTTTTATTGCATTGAGAGAGATACGCTAACAATATATTATAAAGCGGATCGGCGTCTGTGAGGAACTGCTTGTCGTCGTTGCACGGCAAGGGGATCTCCTAAGGTAATTACTAGTTGTAATGAGCCCCAGGTAATACTGCTTTTCCCCGGAGAACCCCGCGGATGTGTGTTAACGGGTTCGTCTCTCCGCTGTGCCGTCTTATGAAGGTAGCGAAGATGATGTCGGCTAAACTCCGTTGTTAGCTAGGACCGTGAAGCCCATTTTGTTGGCCACAACTGCGCGAACTACCAATGAGTCGTCATGGGGGTGTTGGCATCCCTCCGATCCTGAGTCAGAGAATGTGATGGGCGATGTCGGCGATTTGGACACACGCTTGTATTTCCCCTATCTCCGGCCCGACGATCTTTGCTTGAGATGGGCCTTCGAAATTGACTAGTTCCTACATCACTGCCAGATCCTTACGAGATCCGCATGGATTTCTCCTAGGGGTTGTTGGTGTTGAGTTGTCGTCTGCTGAGGTGGTGGTTCTTGAGCGAGGCACGGTTCGAGCTTGATTACGAGGCCCGGTTTTCGGGATATGAGGCGTCGGAGTACCGTCTTAGAGTATTAAAGTACTATATTTCCCTCTTGAGTTGTATGTAGTCGTCCGTGCGGTGCCCGTAGTCCCTATGGAACTCGCAATACCTGGTGTTGTCTCTTATGGTGGGGTCTAACTTCATTTGAGTTGGCCACCTCGGGGTATTCGTTCGAACTTCGCGCGAGACTGCGATGCGAGGCGTGGGGGTGAGCGGATGGGCGAATAACGTCGTCGTCTTTCGAGTTGCGGTGGGCCCAGACGATCTCTGAGGTTCCCACTCCTTTTTGGGGACCGTTCTTCATCTTTCTTTGGAGACCCTTCCCAGTCGCTTTGTCTTTTGGGGCTTCGTCCTCGTCGCTTGTCTGTCCCGCTTTTTTCTTTATGGGTGGAAGAGCTCTCGATATGAGGGCTTCTTCACCGTTAATATATTTCTCTGCTTTTGCGAGCACCTCAACCATGCTTGCTTGGGGATTTTTGGAGATGGAAAACATCAAGTCTTTTCGTGAACCCTAAGCCCGACAATGAATGCGTGATCGTGAACTTCTCTATCGAATATATCTACATTTAGAGACTCGGCATTGAATCTTTGGACGTAAGACCTCAAGCTTTCTTGAGCTGCAGCGATGGTCAGCAGATGATAACTTTGGCTTTCTATGCGTCTGGCCCCAATGAAGTGAGAGGCAGACGCAATGGATAGCTCTACGAATGAGGAGATTGATGAAGGTGGAAGCTATTAAACCCGAAGCCAAAAATTTGGGCACCCAATGTAATAGCAGCTCTGCATCGCATAAGTCTGACCCATGCAGCTCCATTTGGTTTTTGTAAGTATTGAGGTAGTTGACGGGATCTCTGACACCATCGAATGCCCCGTGGTATTATGAATTTTGCTGGAAGAGGGAAGTGGGCACCTCGGTGTGAGCGGTGACTCGATGCAGTACCTTTAAGGTGTGTCTATAGTCGGGGGCCACGTCCTCTTGACCGCCCGCACGGTGAGGAACTTCTTTGGGCTCTTGAACCTCGCTCCCATGAGTGCTCTCGGAGTCCACTTCTTTGAGGGTGTGGAGTCTTCGTTCTGAGCATGCCCCGGGTGTTGCCGTTGCCCTCCTCTCCGGGGGGCTAGATGTGGTCAGTGCCCCGGGCTCCATTTGGTCTATACGTTTCGGCACCATCGGGAGTCTTGAGATGGTGTTGTCCTTCATGAGAATGTCATGGCCTTCTTGGTCTGTCGCCTCCAGTGGTGCCGCATCGTGCGGTGAGTTGTTCTAACTCTTCTATTAGACGTTGATTGGTGAGGCGGAGTGCCTCCACCTCGTCCGTGTTGGCCTGCATTGTTTCTAATGTGCCAGGAGGTCTGTTGTATGCGTCGCCTGGCGGATCCTGCATCCTTGGATTAGGCGTTGCTCTACCTTGTGTTAGGGTTGATACCGCCGGCAGGCGAGAAATCGATTATATTTGTAAAAAGGCGTCGTTTCATGACGGTGCCAGCCCGATGATGCCTTTTCAACGGGCCAGAATTTGGGCGTGTGAGTCGTTTGGGCGGACTGGGCGGCTGTTTGGGCTGGTCTGCGGGCTCTTGGATCGTCGAGCGAGTAAAGTTCTTTGGAGTCTTTGGTCTGCCGGGCTACGGGCGTGGCACTCCTCTGCAAAAACAAGGAAGAAGGGGGGTCGGCGAGGGCTTCGCCCGTGGCCGCTCCGATGCCTAAGTCAGTTCTTTCCTGAGAGAAAAGATGGACTGTTTAGAGGGCGAATGTGTTGCGTATGTTTGCGTACCTTTCACCGATGGGGTGGCCTTGTATTTATAGTAGATGTTCTACCATTTGGATGGTGATTAGGATTTTTTCCTATTGGATGGGATATTTTCTTGATATCGGATTTGATTATGGATATAGAAAGTGCAGCTATATTTGGAATTATTTCTCTCCCTTATTGGTGGGATCCCGTTTGATGAGCTGTAATATTGTGAATTATCTTACTATCCTAAGTGGTAAGATTTAGTTAGATTTGTTGGATAATATATTGTGGGGTTATTACATTTTCGCACTCTCATGGGATTTTCTAGCGATTTAAGGCGCGTGGAACTGCGATTCACCGTAATTGATCTTTTGGGCCGGCCGGGTTGGGCCTTCATCCTTAAATCCTAAATTTGGCGTCAAAAGGCACAGATGCTTCAATGGGCCCTTTGGGGTTTAGCAGTGGGCTGTGAGCCCATTTTCAAACCCTATCAATATTCATTGATTTTAAAAACCAAAGACTATTTTTATTAAAAATAAACTATTTATGTAGGATATTTTATTTTACATTTAATTTTAAAAATTTTATTACAACAATTTTATTATTATTATTATTTATTTAAATAATTTAAATTATTAAAAATCATTTTATAATTTATCTTATCAAATTAGTTTTAATTTATGAAGTATTGAGACCATATTTTTTTGAAAATAGGTAAATTTATTGATTCACGTTAATAATACAATAGATTGAAATAAAATCAAAATTACTAAAAACTTTAAAAGATGATGCAGTATCCAGGTTAATATAAAAAAAATCGGCTCAAAGCCTATACATTTGATAATCCAAAAATGCCTAGAATACCTAAAATCTCATATCTATAGTACATTAACGAAAAGGATTTGATCTAATGACTCTGTCAAATCGAACTTTGTTATTTGAATTGCCAACACGAAAACCCACGAAGAAGCTAATCTTAGATGACACAACTACACACCTTGATAGGTTGGCGATAAAACACACCGTAACAGGTTGGCGAAAAACATGTCGCAACTGATGGTGACAAAAACATGAAAAAAAAAAAAAAAGCGAAATGGCCACAGGATTGATGTGGAAGAAACTAATTTATTGGAAAAGAAAACCCAAATATGAGGAAGAAAACGATGAAATAAGTGATTTCAGGCTAAGAATTATAAAAAAAAAAATCACCCTTATCGGGAATTGAGACCATATTAATTTTTATATTTTAGCACTTTTTTTAATGAGTTTGTGTTTTTAATATTTCAAAATAAAAACATTTAAAATTAAATAAAATTTGAAATAATAATAAATAAATAAAAAGTAATAAAATAAAGTTAAAGTCGTTTTTCTAAATCGGATTAATTAAATAAATGTGGAAAAATATTCAAAAATAAAATGGTAATATGAAATAAAGGTGCGCCAAAACTTTATTTCAAAGATAGTAGAAAAGAATGTTAAAACAATATTTCCAAAAATAGGGACTTATTATCAATTAAAAATGATATGGAATGTCATGTGAATCCAATTTTTATTTATTTAGCATTTTAACAAGCTTTAAAAATAGGGATTTATTATCAATTAAACACATAATAAATAAATAAATAAATATTAAAAGAAAAAACCCTAGTTGCCTCTCTTATCTTTTTCTCTCATTTCGTTCTTTCTAGCCTATTTCCTTTAAATATGGATGCATGATTTTTTTACCATTTTTGGCTTGAAATCACCTATTCACATCTTTCTACTATTTTTCAACAAATTAAGTGGTTTTTACATAAAATGCAGATTTTTAATTTTTTTTTTTCATATTTTTGTCATCATCTTGTGCAGCGTGTTTTTGTCTTCATGTTGTGTGGCTTGTGATTTGTGTCATTTTAATACGACGGTTTGGTTTTTGTCGTCTTATTGCGACGGTTTCTTATATGTGGATGATTCAAACGACAATATAACGCCCTACAAATAACCTAGCAGTTTTATAACATGTTTAAAGTATAAAATAAGTTAAATTATTTTCTAGAATTTATATTGTTAAAGAAAAAAAAATGATAAAACTCGAAAATTATAAAAGAATTAAGATTAAATTGGTAAAATGTCAAAATGATGACCCAAGGGTCATAAATGAAAAGTCTATGTGCCAAAATGGAAGGGTAATAAGTTGAATAGAAAATGAAAGAGAAAAGAATGATTAAAATGCAAAAATCAGAAATGAGGAAATAATGTGCTAGCCAAATAAGGCCTAGTGAAAGTTTTGAGTTAAGACCAAAAATTGGTCTTTGAATAGCATTTCTCATTTAGGCATATCTTCACATTGAAAACTAGGGCACGGTTGAAAGAGTGAGATAGGAGACCAAGTTGGCTTTGTGCTTTCTAAGGATTTGAGTCAAACAAAGAAAAAGGAAGAAGAAGGAAGTGAAAAGAAAGAGAATAAAGGTATGAAACTAACCCTAACCCCCTTTAATGTTGTGTTTGGGTTAGATGAAAACCCCAAATTGGTAGAAATATTTTAAATGGTTGTAGATCAATTTTGGGGTTGTTTTGGGTTACGTTTCAAAGTGCTTTTAAGTTAGGATTGGTTTTGAGGAATTTTTGTATAAAAGAAATGCTGGAGTTTTAGGGGAGATGCTATCAAAATTTTTCAAAACCTATGTTTTTGTTTTAGCCATAACTTGATCATCACTCATCAAAATTGAGTGATTCAAATTTCTAGATAAACTAAACTTTTAGGAGATTAAATTTCCTTGAAATAAGTATATTCAAATTTGGACCTCATTGGACCCAGAAATTTGTCAAAGTAAGGCTCTATTTTCGGGCAAATTCTAGTTTAGTTTGGTACAGTTTTGGTGTTTTGGAATAGTTTTGGTATTTAGGCCATAAGTTGAGTTTCACTCATCCAAATTGAGTAATTCAAATTTTTGGGTAAATTAGACTTCTAGTAGAACAAATCTTCTAGAAATAAATGTATTCAAATTTAGATTCAGAAAGTTGTCAAAGTGAAGCTTTATTTTCGGGCAAATTCTAGTTATGTTTTGAAAATAGAGTAGTCCCGGTTGTTTTGAACATATCTTGAGTTTCAGTGCTCCGAATTTGGTGATTCCAATTTCTAAATAAAATATATTTATAGGGGAAACAATAGACTTGAAGGAAGTTGGGTAAAAAATAACCCTAACTAGAAACCTAAATAAGCCAACTAATATTGTTCTCTCTAATTATAATGCGGATTAAAGGGTTAGGTAATGAGGAGCTGGCCAAGAATGGGATTCTAAGGATAGGAATCGAGGAGCGACAACCTTTTTGGGTTTGTTCTCCATACCTCTCTTCTTATTTCAAGTTTTTTGATCGTTGGTTGAAATTATTTTCAAGAAAACTGCATATGTGATTTGTTTTAAGCGATTTGGGAAAATTGATTTCAAATGCATTGTCATAAAAATTGCATGAGCACCAAAATGTATTATTTGGGTATAAATGTATATACAATATTGTAAATTACTATGACTGTGTTTTAATGCCCTTAATAGAATGTTATCCGTCATATTCGAGTTAATGATAGATTGGTATACTAATAAGGGTCAAACTAGTAGTATTGTGAATGAAATGAAATATAGTGGCATACCGATCCGTAGCCCAGTGGGACAGTATCGGTAGTGTACACACAATGATTTTTAAATAACCAGTCATCAGCCCAACGTGACCGTACTATGTTATAAAATGTTTCTGCGGGGTCAAAAGCCCGGAGGGGCCGTCTTGTGATTCAGATTATCTAGGAAGGCAGAAAGAAATGGTTAAATTCGTTTAAGGACAAAATTATAAGTAAATGTGTGAAATGCATGATTTGAGTTTGAATGAAATATTGCATATGAAATTGTATACCTTGACGTGATCAAATGATTTGCAAATGAAAGTATATGAAATAAGCACATATATATAATGTATATTGCATGGACTATTGAAATTGTGTCAAAACATTGTTTCAGAAAAGTTGCATATTTGTGTTTAATTGAAATAAAGAGATAATTGCATAGAACCACTAAGCATGAAAATGCTTAGCGCGTTGTTTTTATCATCGCACAAGTACCGAGTGACTAGGGATAAGAGGAAAGATCGTAAAGTTTAGATTCATCATCGAATCGTGCGAAGTATAACTAAACGCTCTGTCTCATGCATACATTTCATCCCATGACATTATTTGATCATTTTTGTAATGAAACCAAAAATGTATAAGTTTTCACGGGAAGAACATATTTGATTTATTTGTGAAGATGAACTCTAATAATGTTTTGTAAATGATAATGTTGAAAGGGCATACATGTCATATTGAATGAAAGTGATAATTGACAAAACGGTGGGCACTCTTTAACCGAAATGATTATGCGACATTTATTTCTACAGTATTCGAAAATATATATATGATAAAACTAGTCCGCGTCCCCGGATTCGGTTCGGCATCCGAGCCTAGTCGAGTATGGGGGCGCGACATATTTAGTGGTATCAGAGCTTAGGTTTAGGCGATTCTATAAATTGATTTTTGAAATTTTGTGTGACATGCATTGCATTGGTATATAAAAGGATGACGTGACTCTGATGCGGATCTTGTCGATCTTAATAGGTTAAGCATGGAAAGTTCAAGCCCCAATAAGGGTCAACCCATTCTTATGTTTGTACTTCCATTATGAGTTTGGGTAGTTTACCAAAAAGTGAAACCGAGTATGATATCTTAGTGACAAATCCGCTAAGGCATAGTGTCATTTTGAACAGAGTCTATAGAGATTGTCCCATCAAATACGAGAGTATGAATTTTCGAGAGACTTAATCGAGTTATCATTAAGAGAATTCGATGTGATATTAGGGATTGATTGGTTATCCCGACACCAAGTGGTAGTTGATTGTAGAATGAAACAAGTGACCTTTAGGACACTGAGTGGCGAGGAAGTGACTTTTATCGACGAGAGGTCGAACCATCTCTCTAATGTCATATCCGCCGCCACTACTAGAACGATGGTTCAAAAAGGGTGTGAAGCCTACTTGACATATGTGATTGACACGAAAAATGCGGAGCCTAATTTATCAGACATCCCTACAGTTTGTGAATATCCGGATGTGTTTTCGGAGGAGTTCCCAGGATTGCCTCCACACAAAGAGATTGAGTTCGCAATCGGCGTTGTTCCGGGCGCCACTCCGGCATCCATTACACCGTATAGAATGGCTTCGGTGGAGTTAAAATAGTTGAAGCTCCAATTGCAAGAATTATTAGAGAAGGGATTTATTCATGCGAGTGTATCACCATGGGGAGCTCCAGTGCTCTTTGTTAAGAAAAAAGATGGTACCCTTCGATTGTGTGTTGATTATAGGCAACTGAACAAAGTAACAATGAAGAACAAGTACCCGTTACCTAGAATTGATGACTTGTTCGACCAATTGAAAGGTTCAAGCGTCTTTTCGAAGATCTAGGTATCATCAATTAAGGATTAAGGATGCGGATGTGCATAATACGGCATTTAGAACGCGATATGAACATTATGAGTTCCTTGCAATGTCGTTTGGGTTGACAAATGCACCAGCGACTTTCATGGACTTAATGAATTGTGTTTTCCAACCATATATAGATCGGTTTGTCGTGGTGTTTATAGACGACATCCTCGCATATTCAAAAGATTGGGAAAATCATGATACGCACCTTCGGGTAGTGCTAGAAACCTTGAGAAAGGAACATTTGTATGCAAAAATGAGTAAGTGTAAATTTTGGTTAAGGGAAGTGTCATTTCTTGGACACATTGTATCAGAAGAAGGAATTAAGGTGGATCCAAGTAAGATAGAAGTGATTCTTGAATGGAAACCACCGAGAAATGTCACGGAAGTGCGTAGTTTCCTAGGCTTTGCAAGTTACTACAGAAGGTTCGTTAAGGAGTTTTCGATGACTATGACCCCGATGACAAGATTAATCTAAAAGAATGTGAGATTTGAGTGGAGTGAAAATGTCAGCTAGTTTTAGAAAGATTTGGCATTCTTGACCGAGGGCTTGGTCATTACTCGGCAAACCTACGGTAAAGAATATGTGATCTTTAGTGATGCTTAGTTAAATGAAAGCCTCGAATGTGTCATATGCAAGAGGAGTAATGTGGTAGTTTACATGTAAAGCGGTTAGGCGGTATAGAAAGAACTACCCTCACGCATGATTTAGGTGGCCGCCATTGTGTTGGCATTGAAAATATGGAGACACTATCTTTATAAGAAAAGTGTTTCATCTGTAGATCACAAAGTCTTAAGTATTTGCGCCGCAGCAGGCAACGAGACAACATAGATGGATGGAATTGATCAAGGTTTATGATTGTGTGATCAACTACCATCTCGGAAAAGGTAATGTTGTGGCAGACGCTCTTAGTAGAAAATCTAAACAAACACTATGAGCATTGAATGCTCATTTATCATTATCAGACGACGGTACAATAGTAATGGAATTGATAGCAAAACCGAATTTGTTAAATCGAATGCTAGAGGCACAAAAGAGTGATGAGAAAATTTTTTCAATAGTAAGTCAGAATAGAGAGGGGAAAGAAAATGAGTTCAGTGAATGAGGATGGATTCTTATATTATAGAGACTAAGTTTGTGTACCTAATGATGATGAGTTGAATAAATCCATTCTTGAAAAGGCACACAATGAATCCTTTGCTATGCATCCTGATAGCACGAAAATGTATCAGGATTTAAAGACTTCATACTGGTGGTCCAAAATGAAGATAGATGTTTCAAAATTTGTGACCAAATGTATGGTGTGTCGGAAAGTGAAAGAGGAACATCAAGTTCCTTCGGGATTGTTGCAGCCTATTAGAATACCCGAGTGGAAATGGGATAGAATCACAATGGATTTTGTGGTTGGGTAACCATTGACAGGGAGAAAGCATGATTCAGTTTGGGTCGTGGTAGACCAATTGACGAAGTCAGCTAACTTCCTACCAGTAAGAATTGACTATTTACTTGATAAGTTATGACAGACCTTTACATAAAGGAAATAGTTCGGTTACATGGGATTCCAGTGTCTATCATTTCAGATAGAGATTCAAGGTTTACCTCGAGATTTTTGGGAAAATTGCAAGAGGCTTTAAGCACTCGACCAAATTTCAGCATAGTTTTCCACCCGTAGACGGATGGACAATCAAAGATAGTGATTCAAGTTTTAGAAAATATGCTGAGAAGTTGTATAATTGACTATGAGGGTAGTTGGGATAGACATAATCCTTTAGTTGAATTTGTGTATAACAATAGCTTCCAGTCGAGCATTGGAATGGCACCTTACGAGGCTCTTTACGGAAGGAAATGTAGAACACCATTGTGTTGGACAGAGTTAAATGAGAAGAAAGTAATCGACCCCGATTTGATTCAAAGAGCCCAGGGAAAGGTGAAAATGATCAAGAAAGATTAAAGGTAGTAGTGGATAGACAAAGTCTTGCCTTGACTTGAAGAGAAAAGACATTCAATATGAGTCGATGAAAGTGTTCTTAAAATTTTCTCCTTGGAAGAAAGTCATGAGACGTTGAGAAAAAGGCAAGCTACGCCCCAGTTCATTGGAAGTAGTATAGTGATCAGTGGGTCAGTGGCATATAGACTAGCCTTACCTCCAGAGTTGGAAAAGATCCATAATATTTTCCATGTTTCAATGTTAAGGAGGTATAGGTCAGACCCATCACATGTAGTCTCTTCGGAAGTTATTGAGCTTAGACCAGACTTAACATACAAAGAAGAGCCTGTAGAGATCTTGGCTCGAGAAATCAAAGAATTGCAGAATAAGAGAATCCCATCAGTCAAAGTATTGTGGAGAAACCACAAGAGAGAAGAATTCACGTGGGAAAGTGAAAAAACCATGCGTCAGTAGTATCCACAACTGTTCAATGAATGTAATTTCGATGACGAAATTCTTTTAATGAGGGAAGAGCTGTAACGCCCTAAATATAACCTAGCAGTTTTATAACATGTTTAGGGTATAAAATAAGTTAAATTGTATTTTTATGAAATTTATATTGTTAAAGAAAAAAAATGATAAAACTCGGAAATTATAAAAGAATTAAGGTTAAATTGGTAAAATGTCAAAATGAGGACCCAAAGGTCATAAATGAAAAGTGTATGTGCCAAAATGGAAGAAGGGTAATAAGTTGAATATCAAATGAAAGATAAAAGAAGGATTAAAATGAAAAAAATGAGAAATTAGGAAATAATGTGCTAGCCAAACAAGGCCTAGTGAAGGTTTTGAGTTAAGACAAAAAATTGGTCTTCGAATAGCATTTCTCATTTGGGCATATCTTCACATTGAGATAGGGCACGGTTGAGAGAGTGACAGAGGAGACCAAGTTGGCTTTGTGCTCTCCAAGGATTTGAGTCAAACAAAGAAGAGGGAAGAAAAAGGAAGTGAAAAGAAATATATTAAAGTTATGAAACTAACCCTAACCCCCTTTAATGTTGTGTTTAGGTTTGATGAAAACCCCAAATCGGAATAGAAGTGTTTTAAATGGTTGTAGATCAGTTTTGGGGTTGTTTTGGGGTTAAGTTTCAAAGTATTTTTGGGTTAGGATTGGTTTTGAGGAATTTTTGTATAAAGGAAATGTTGGGGTTTTAGGGGCTATGCTGTCAAAAATTTTCAAAACCCATGTTTTGTTTTGATCATAACTTGGCCATCGCTCATCGAAAATTGAGTGATTGAATTTGAGATAAATCCCAGACTTACAGGAGAACAAAATGTGCGAAATAAGTGTATTCAAATTTGAACTCCATTGGACCCAGAAATTCTTCAAAGTGAGGTTCTATTTTCGGGCAAATTCTGGTTCAATTTGGTACAATTTTTATGGTTTGGAACAATTTTGGTATTTAGGCCATAAGTTGAGTTTCACTCATCCAAATTGAGTGATTCAAATTTTTGGGTAAACTAGACTTATAGGGGAACAAATATCATTGAAATAAGTGTATTCAAATTTGGACTTCATTGGACCCTGAAATTCATCAAAGTGAGACTCTGTTTTCAGGCAAATTCTGGTTCGGTTTGGTACAGTTTGGTGTTTTGGAACAGTTTTGGTATTTAGGCCATAAGTTGAGTTTCACTCATCCAAATTGAGTTATTCAAATTTCTGGTAAACTAGACTTTTAGGAGAACAAATCTCCTTGAAATAAGTGCATTCAAATTTAGACTCAGAAATTCGTCAAAGTGAAACTCTATTTTCGGGCAAATTCTAGTTGTGTTTTGAAAAAAGAGTAGTCCCAGTTGTTTTGAACATATCTTGAGTTTCGATTATCGGGTGGATGATTCAAATTTCTGAATAAAATAGATTTATAGGGGAAACAATGGACTTGAAGGAAGTTGGGTAAAATGTGGCTCATTTGTTCCCAGAAAATTTTATTTAAAGGAAGATGGGTAGAAAACAACCCTAACTAGAAACCTAAATAAGTCAACTAATATTGTTCTCTAATTGTGATGGATTAGGGGTTGGTGACAAGGAAGCCTAACCCAAGAACGAATTTATGAGGATATGAATCGAGGAGTAACAACCTTTTTGGGTTTGTTCTCCATACCTCTCTTCTTATGTCAAGTTTTGTGATCGTTGGTTGAAATGATTTTCAAGAAAACTGCATATGTGATTTGTTTTAAGCGATTTGGGAAAATTGATTTCAAATGCATTGCCATAAAAATTGCATGAGCATCAAAATGTATTATTTGGGTATAAATGTATAAACAATATTGTAAATTATTATGACTGTGTTTTAATGCCCTTAATAGAATGTTATCCGTCATATTCGAGTTAATGGTAGATTGGTATATCAATAAGGGTCAAACTAGCAGTACTGTGAATGAAATGAAATATAGTGGTATACCGATCCGTAACCCACTGGACAAAATCGGTAGTTTACACACAATGATTTTTAAATAACCAATCAGCAGCCCAACATGACCATACTGTGTTATAAAATTTTTTTTTTTTACTGGTCTATAGCCCAACGGGACCGTGCCGTTATCCTAGGCAACAAAAGAAATGGTTAAATTCGTTTAAGGGCAAAATTATAAGTAAATTTGTGAAATGCATGATTTGAGTTTCAAATGAAATATTGAGTTTGAAATTGTATACTTTTAAGTGATCAAATGATTTGCAAATAAAATTATGTGAAATAAGCACATATATATAATGTATATTGCATGAACTATTAAAATTGTTTCAAAACATTATTTCAGAAAAGTTGCATATTTGTGTTTAATTGAAATGAAAAGAGAATTGCATGAATATAGCATGAAAATGGTTAAGCGATTGTTTTATCATCAGCCCTTAGTATCGAGTGACTAGGGACAAGAGTAGAACATGAGTTAGAGTTATCTCGTCGAATCATGCAGATATAAATGGCAGCTAAAGTCTCATGTATAGATTTCATCCCATGACATTATTTGATCCTTTTTGTAATGAAACCAAAAATGTATAAGTTTTCACGGGAAGAACATATTTGATTTATTTGTGGAGATGAACTCTGATAATTTTTTGTAAATGATAATGTTGACAGGGCATACATGTCATATTGAATGAAAGTGTTAATTGACAAAACGGTAGGCCATCTTTAACCGAAATGATTATGCGACTTTTATTTCAATAGTATTCGAAAATGTACATATGGTAAAACTGGTTCGCGTCCCTTGATTCTATTCAGCCTCCGAGCTGGGTCGGATACGAGGGCGCGACAGACAAAGGATATTCGATTAGGTAGAAATATCAAGTCAAGTCATAGTCGTTAATATGTTGTAGAACTGGAATCATATGTATTTTAGTCATCATATTATTATAATATATGTAGGCTTTAAGTCGATTCATTATGATATTAACTTAGATGTTGATTCATTCTCTAGAGCTTTTAACGAATTTGATTGTGTTTTTATGGAATGTATTAGTAATTTGAATCAATAAAATTATTATCTTTTTAAAAAAAAAAACAAGCTTTAACGGATTGAGAAACATTTGATTGAACGAAAATTAAAAGTTCATATTTATGATTAAACGAAAAAATAGTTAAGACACCAAAATAAAAAATAAAATAAAAAAAGTCAACTCACTATTTATGTAATTAATCCATATTATTACTTTTTTTAGGCTACGTTAAGTTACCAAGGAAAAGTAGATAAAAACTAAAAATAAAACAAATTGATTTAAATCAATAAATAATTTTAAATTCTTGATGTACTAATTCTAATTTTTATAATTTTCTGAACTCGATGTAAGATATCATATTCCTTAATTTTTTCTCTTTACTGTTTTCTAAAACAAGCATAACCTAAAAATGTAAAAATCTTAGTCTCATTTTCTCTCTAACTTCTCGACTAGCCTCTCTTATCTTTAAGCAAAGAGGGGTGATTTTTGGTAATTTTTAGCCTGAAATCACTCTTATACATCTCTATTTCATCTTTTTTTTTTCTCAATAAAGTGGTTATTCTATATAATGTTAGGTTTATTTGTTTTTTCGTGATTTAGTCGTCGCCTTAATGCACGTGTGATTGTCGTAACCTTAGTGCGCGTGTGGTAGTCGTTGTCTTGGTGCGACGGGTGATTGTGTTGTCTTAGTACGACGGTTTGGTTTTCGTCGTCAAGGTGTGACTTTTTTTTGTGTTTGAACGATTCAAATAAGCAAAATATATACGATCAGAAATAAAAAATAAAATCAATGGTTACTCGATATCTTAGAGAGCCCAAATTAAATGGAATATTCTAGTCACAACAATAATATCGAATATAATTCATTATGAATATATATCTTTGAATAGTTTTATTATACTATTAACCTATATATTATTTCATCATTTATAGTTTCTAACTATTTTTATTATATATTTCTATTAATATATTGCTAGTTTGAATCAATAAAGTGTTTGTAAAAAAAAAACACACTTTAAAATCAGGACACCAATATTAAAATCTGTTTGCATATATTCTGGGTTTGATCCGGTGGATCATCTCATAATGCGACATGTAAAGCAAATCACACGTACCATTTGTCCAATGTATTCTGGGTTGGTCCGGTGAATCATCTCTCACGTGTCGTTGGATTTAATGAAATTTGTACATTTATACAAATGTAAATGACTGCTAACAACTACCATAGCATTTCCAGCAAATCAACCATATAGCAATTGGTAGGATTCAGAACCAAATTCTTATTTTTTTTAAAGAAGATTATGGGTAAAAAAAACCAACCAAAAAGACGATCTATAATAATCTTTAAAGATAAATTTTCTAATATCCCCGGAAATTTTTTTTGGGATTGTAAGTAACCTGTGAAATATTACAATAAATAATATGTGGGTAGCTTTTTCCAATCCACTGTAAATATTAGTAATTAGGAGACAAAGCTAATTCATAGGATAAAACAACAATTAGGTGACAATGCTAAACCTTCAAGAAACTAAATAACAGTTAGATGGTTGTGCCAATCCATAGAACTGTAAATAAATAGTTTGAGAAATTGAATCTGATAGGGTTTGGAAATTGGCGAGCCTTTACTCGCTAGACTAAAGGGAGATGGAGGCCCGAATCCGTTGAGCAAGCCGGCAGTGTCGGATTGTGACTATGGCGGGTTGAGGACGATTAAACTAGAGGATAGTTTAGCGGCCGTGGTCGCGAACCCAGACCAAGGTAGGCCGGGAGCAGTGTGGGAGACTCATAGGTACGAGAGAATAGAATAACCACTGCTTAGTATATTATGCTGCCAGGTCGACCAAATGCTTGCCCGATAAGGAAGGGAAAATCATCGCCAGTTGGATCTCCCCTCAATAAGGAATGAGGATTATCTCAAACAAAACGGCTCATACATGTACATCAGAATCCGATACGGTAAAATAAATATCGTCAAATGGGAAGGACTCTAATTACCATCAAGCGGTGAACATCTACTATAAATATAAGACCACCCATTGGTGAAGGTACGCCAATTCTAGCGCACATCAATGCGCTGCATTCATACGCGTGGCACTCACGTTCTTAGACGCGTATTCGCCCTCTAAAGCGGTCCTTCTTTTCTCTCGAAAGAGAGGCGGATTTGGCGTCGGACGGCGCGGGCACGGTATCGCCGACCCCCTTCTTCTTTGTTTTTGCAAAGGAGAGTTACGTCCAGAGCCCGCAGATCAACAGCGTGCAGCGATCCTACCTCAGCCCACACAATCCATGCATTTGCATCCGGCCCTCCAAGCGATCCGGGTCGGCTGGCGACCCCACGCTCGGCCGGTTCGGTTGAAAAAGCATCATCGGTTGGCGTAGATGCAGCCAGAACAGCGATTCCTTTATAAATATAACTGATTTCTCAGTTACTAATGGTATCAACAAGGAACACAAGCAGGAGTAACGTCAATCCGCTGAGGATGCAGGATCCACCAGGCAATGCAAATATTAAACCTCCTGGGACAGTGGAAGCAATGCAAACCAATACAAACGAAGTGGAAGCACTTCGTCTCGTCAATCAACGATAGAAGGGTGGAGCAACTTACCGGGACGGTTACAACATCCGCAGGAATCACGGCGGACCGGGAAGACCGTGACCTTCCTCGGCGGGCTTGGCTTCGGTCGCGACATTCCTAGAGGCATCGAAGCGAAGCGAAGTCAGTAGATCCGGGGCACGGACCCCGATTGGCCTACGGAGGAAGGCGAAGCAATACTCGGGGCGGGTCGCGGCGAAGCACTGCATCACCCTCGGCCCGGGAGCGGGAGAGCAGTCATGGGAGCAGAGGTTCAGGAGTCTTCAACAGGAGCTCGGCCGTGTAAAGGAGGTGGTTAAGGGACGCGCCCCAGACACTATGGATACCTTGGTACAACAAACTGAATCACCCTTCACCGTCGAGGTGTTACGTTATCCGCTCCCAGCAAAATTCAGAATGCCACAAGTGGAAACTTTCGATGGAGCCAAAGATCCCGTCGACCATCTCAATACTTACAAGAATCAAATGGAGTTGCATGGGTATCAAGACCCTGTACGGTGCAGGGCTTTCGCCACTACACTAAAGGCTGACCATAGCTGGTTTAATAGAATCCACCGCCGTATCTGCTTCATTCGACTATACATTCGTTAAATGCTCCCACTTCATCGAGACCCGGGGCGTCTGGTAGGAGTTACCATGCGGTGACCGTCAAGCGGGGCTCGGGAAGCAAAGTCATACGTGCAAGATTCAACGCCGAGTCCACGAGAGATGGGCGTGCCGATGAAAAATTCGCCCATCCGCAAGCATTTATTGCGAGGGTTAGGAGTACGGTCAGAAAGATCTTGCTGTTTTTCCATCTCGAAGAACCCCCGGCAAGCATGGCGAAATTTTCATGACGGAAATATATAAGCGGCGAGAAGCCCTCATATCCGAAGAGAGCTCTTCCACGTAAAGAGAGAAATACGGCGGATAAGCGGCGGGGCGAAGCCACACAAAGACAAGGCGACTGAGACAAATCCCCACGAAGAGATCGAAGCGATCCCCCCGGAGGGAATCTCGGAGACCGTGCGGGCCACCACAATCGAAGAGCGGCGGCATTTTTCGCCTCGTGCTTCACTCCCCCTACTTGGCCTCGGTGTCGCGAGGTCTCGCAGTGCGAAGCGGCGGTTCACGAGATGGCGGCTCGGATGAAATCAGAGATCCATGCGAGGACAACGCAAATATTGCGAGTTCCATAGGGACTATGGGCATCGTGCGGACAATTGTATACAACTAAAGGAAATAGAATGCCAATGCAAGCGCGGATACCTCCGGCGTTTCATAGCTCCAGGGAATCAAGCCGAGTCAAGCTGAGAATCGGGCCAAAGTCGGGCCCCGAGTCGAGCCGGGCTCGACTCGGCCAGCGGTAGCGCCGTGACGGCGGTGACACCAGCAACCCCTTGGAGAAATCCACGTGATCTCGGGGGGATTCGCAGGAGGAGGAGAATCTAGTTCGGCTCGGAAGGCCCACCTGCGTAGCATCAGATCAGCAGAAACGGGGGAAATACAAGCAGTAACTAAACAGCCGCGACTCGACACTACCATCACATTCTCTGACTCAGACCTGGAGGGATGCCAGCACCCCCATGACGACCCGTTGGTAGTCCGCGCGATTGTGGCCAACACAACGGTTCATCGGGTTTTAATTGATAATGGGAGTTCGGCTGACATCATCTTCGCGGCAGCCTTTGACAAAATGGGCATTGGGAGAGAAAAGCTAGAACCCGTCAACACACATCTGCGGGGGTTTTCGGGAGAAAAGGTATTACCGTTGGGCTCGATTCAACTGGTGCTCACCCAGGCGAGCCCCCGCGCGGGCGGCGACCACGGCAAGGTTCATATCATAGACGCCCGTCGTATAACATGTTGCTAGGCAGACCCTCTCTCAATGCAATAAAAGCCATCCCCTCGGCATATCACATGATAATCAAATTCCCAACCTTACATGGAGTGGGGATGGTCCGAGGAGATCAGCGGGTGGCCAGGGAATGCTACACAGCCTCCATGAAGCGAGAAGCGATCGACAAGCGTGAATGTAGGCGAGTTTGACATGCTTGCGACCAGTGCTCACCCGACCCGAGGCCCTCGGAGGAACTAGAGACCGATGTCAGCGGGTGGCGACCCGGAACATCTCGCTACGCCGGCTCAATGCGGCGGAAGACCTCAAAAGTCTCCTCGCTCAGTTTTTAAGGCGGGAATAGAGGCGTTTTTCGCATGGAAAGCGGCCGGACATAGGAGGAATCGGCACCTCGTGTCCCTTTCGTAGATTGAACCTGTCCAGTCCTTCAAACCAATCAAACAAAGCGCGAGGCTTGGCGCCGAGAGAAAGGCATAAAGCCATCCAACGAGGAGATCGGCAAGCCTCGGCAGAGCGATTAGAGGTAGAATATCAAGTGGTTGGCTAACGTCGTACTTCGTCAAAAAAGCAAATGGCAAGTGGCGACTATGGATCGACTTCTCTGACATAAACAAAGCGTGCCGGGCGGCTTCCGCGCGAGATAGACCTCATTATTAGGCGCCGCGGGCGCGAACTCTCGGTTTATGGATGCGCATTTAGAGCTACAATCGAGATCGGCATGGACCACGGGCGACGAAAAGACCTCTTTCGTCACAGCTCAGGGAACTTATTGTTATCATGTGATGCCATTCGGACTCGAAGCGGGAGCGACCTACGGAGGTTAGTGAGCCGAATGTTCGGAAAGCGGATAGGCCCCGACTAGCGGAGGTATCACGTGAAGCGACATCTTTGATAAATCACATGACCCGATCTCTACATCGCTCATCTCGGAGGCGTTCCGGATCCTAGGAATTACAACATGGTAGACGACCAAATGTGCCTTCGGCGTATCAGTCGGGAAATTTCTGGGCTTCATAGTCAACCACCAGAGTGAGGCAAATTCGGACAAAATAAAGTGTGCTCGACATGCCATCGCCATGAAATAAGGAAGTCGACTAACGGGAGGATTGCGGCCTAAGCCGATTTGTATCGGGCGGTGACAAGTGCGACCAGCTTCTTCAAGTCTGAAGAAGGCCTTCGATGGACGAGAAGTGTGAAGAAGCATTTACAACATTAAAAACATACAGGTTCTCCACCCGTTACCAGTAGTCAGGTCGAAGGGGAACTCCTCCTCATGCCAGCCGTGTCGGACTTCTCAGCCGGTGCGGTACTCGTCGAGGAGACAAAGGCAGTGCGGCGCCCCGGATTTTACTATTGTGGCCCAGGAGCTTTGAGGAGCGGAGGAGAGGTACGAGGATGGAGAAATTAATACGCGCTGGTAACCCGCGGCTCGAAAATTCAGTCCTTATTTCCCGGTTTCATTACCATAGAAGTCCGATGAGAATATCAGATGAAACAAGTATTGCACAAACCAGAAGCCTCCAGAAGGCTGATAAAGTGGGCCATAAAGCTAAGCGAGTTCGACATCGGAGTCTGGCCGCGCCATAAAAGGGCCAGTCTGGCAGGCCGTCATGGAATTCACTCCGACAGAACTTGCTTTCGGACCGCTCCGCGAGGGCGACCTCGATTTGGAAACTCTTGTAGATGGGACACCAAATGCGCGAGACGGAGGCCGAGGTCTAATTCCTAACCTCACTTAGGAAGGATAGACATTGAATACACTTTCAGTTTGGGTTCCATGCTTCCAACAGCGGCCCAGGAGTATGAGGCGTATGCGAGACCTCAACTTCGCTCCATTCATTAGAAATTCGACTAGCTAGAGGTATCACGGTGACTCCCATTTGGTGGTCGAGACAGATAAAGATACCTCTGTGAGGCCCCGAAAGTGAAGCGATGATTCTATACCTCAGGTCCCGCGATCACATTAAAGAAATTTGTGTTGGTTAAATTCGAAGCATGTCCCCGAGTAGAGAATTCGACGGGCCTTAGCGAAGTTAGCCTGACCTCACGGGGAAGACCTCGGTCGGCTTGTTGAATACTTAGGCGGAACCCTCTGTCGATCCTTATAGCATAGCGGTCGCGGTGGGAGTCCATGCAGAGCTAGATGGACCCATTTGGAATTATATAATGGCGGAAGCCTACGGGCGACCCCGAGCGGCGAAATAAGAGGCGAGTCGGCCGGGTTCACTAATCATAAAGGAAGCCTACACCAAGCGAGGATTTTTCACACCCTTTCTTAAATGCATCGCGGGAGAGGACACCAAGTACGTGCTGAGAGAGGTGCCCGAGGGTATATGCGGGAATCATATCGGGCCGGGCATTAGCGGGGAAAAGTCTTAAGGCGGGGATACTGCGGCGACCATGCTGGATGCAGGCGGCTGGTCTCGAGAAATGCGGGGATGCGCCGGAGCATGAGATCTCACGCCTCCCGTCGGAACCCTTAACATCAATCCTGAGTCCACTGGCCTTTCGACAATGGGGTTTGGATATGTGGGACCCACGCCCGTGGTAAGGGTACAGAGGTCCTGTCGTCGTAGTGGATTACTTAGCCAAGTGGGCGGAAGCGGCGCTGGCGCGATTCACGGGGAGGCTTGAAAAGATCACATGAATTTGGTGTGGCGAGCCATCATATGCCAGGTTGGCATCCTCAGGCCACAGTATCGGACAACGGAAAGCGGTTCGACAATCTTCAGGGTCGAGAGATTTTGTCTTGAGAGCTCGGAATTAAAAATTATTATCGTCCCGACATCCATGATCAAATGGGCTGGTAGAAGTCACAATCAAAACCCTTAAAGCGGCCTTGAAGACTAAGTTGAAGACCTTAAAGGCGGGTGAATGCACTCCTTGAACTATGGGCTACTGAGGACAACACGAGTCGACAACTAGGAAGCCTCGTTCGCCTGGCCTTTGAGGCGTGGCCAGGTGGAGGTCGGAATCAAGTCTCCCAGGATCGAATTAGCATTAGAGGAGCATAATGACGAGGCCCTACGTCTAAACTGGGAACTCTTGGGACGAAAAGCGTGAAGGCGGATTTCAAAAGCGTGCGGGAGGAATATCAAAGGAAAACAGCGAAGTACTATAATCAAAAAGTCAACCCCCGGGAGCTACATGACGGGGGCACCCAGTCTTAAAGAAGCTCCTGCCGGCGAGAAGAATCCCGGCGTGGAAGCCCAGGCACGTGGGAAGGAATCGCTACGTCATATCGAGTCGTCGGAGCCAGGGCAATTATGAACTCAAAACAGAAGAGGGAAAAATCTTGCGGCATACATGGAATGCGGAACACCTTAAGCGTTTTTACCATTGTGCATCAGAGAAAGCAAAATATACAAAGAACAAGCCTCACAGCAATGAAATCGCTATTTATAAGAAGATCAGAGTATTCGAAAGTTCGTGCAATCGTTCCAAATTCTCCATTAATCCGCATTAAAAATTTCGCCTCTTTCCAAGAATTGAAAAATTAACTAGCGAAACACGAAGCGTTTCGTATATCAAACTCTTCAACTAACGAGGCCACAGCGCCGGGCGAGCGGCTCACTTTGTGAGCTCTCCTCATCAATCCGTATTGTGAGCTCTTCCCGGCCCGGTTCACATGAGAGTCGAGCTCCGTTTAATGGTTCGCGGTGACGAGTTGACAATTCGACTATGCCAAAAATAGGTCGGGCAGCCTAAGGAATCATTTCTTGCACATGCGAGTCGGCCCGATGGAGGACGGTCGCCCTAGAGTTGACGGTTCCTGAAAATAAGTCATACGATTAAGAATCGGCTGGCACTCATGCGAGTCGACGAAGGAGACCGGCTCGCGTGACAAAGCTCTACGTGGTCATGCAAATAAGGAATCGGTTCGACTAAAGCAAGTCGGGACGATGGAGCCCGCATTGCTCAATTTGTGAGCACAGTACCTGCCGCAGTCACGCTACACGAGAGTCGGATCAGCTCGGTGCAGTACCGCGAGGCCATAGCGCCGGAGCCCGCGGCGCCGATTTGACAAGCCGTCTACTGCGCACGGGTCACGTTCACGAGTCGGTCAGCTCGGGCTACATTGCCACAAGGCCATGGCCGGATCCACCTTTGCTTTCGGTCGGCCAGAGCCGTCTACTCTGCGTGAGTCCGCGGTACGAGGAGTCGGATCGGCGGCTCGGGCTCACGTTGCCACGAGGCCACGGCGCGCCCAGCGGCGTTGCTGGTTGGCGAGCAGTCTACTCTGCCGCAGTCCGCATTGCACAGTCAGATCAGCTCGGCTACATTGCCGCTGGGCCATAGGCGCCGGAGCCACGGTATAATTTAACGAACCGTACACTTTCTGCCGCAGGTCCGCATTTGCACAGTCGGTCCGCTCGGGTTACATTGCCACCAAGGCCCGCGGCGCGAACCCGCGGCGCCGATTTTGGCGAGCCCGATCTACTCTGCCGCAGTCCGCGGCCCCGCCGAGGAGTCGGACCGGCTCGGGCTGTGTCACTCGGCTACATCGCCACTGTTCAGACGCCCGCGTGGCGAGCTCACCTACTCGCCTGAGGCCACGCGGTATCGGGTCGGACCGGCTCGGCTACATTTGCCGCTCGGCTACATTGCCCTCGGTGGAACATACCATTGGCGAGTTCTTCCTGCGGATCACTTTCGGACGAGCTACCTTTCGGCTATTCACCACTGACAAGCTCTTCGCTCTCGGTTCACTCGGACGAGGCTAGCGGCGATTCATATTAATGAGCTCTTCCTCATGCTCGCTCGTGAGCTCTACTCAAGCTATTCTACGGCGAGCTCTTCCTCTCGATTCACTTGAATGAGCTCCGCCAGCAATTCACCACGGCGAGCTCTTCGCTCTCTCAGTTCACTCGGGCGAGCTCTGCGTGATCACATTGTGAGTTCTTCTCCCGGATCGCTCGGGCAGGCTCTGCGCGATTCATGATGGCCAGGCTCTTCCTCTCGGATCCCTTTCGGACCGAGCTCTGCTGACTATTCACCACGGGAGCTCTTCTCTCGATTCCTCAGCGAAATTTCTACGCGGCGATTCACATTGTGAGTTCTTCCTCTCGGCGGATCACTCCCGGACGGGCTCACTCAGCTATTCCACCACCCGGCCAGGCTCTTCTCTCGATTAGCTCAGGATGAGAGCTCTGCAGCCAAATTCACATTGGCAGAGTTCTTCTTCTCGAGATCACTCGAGACGAGCTCTGCGGCTTAATTCATATTGGCTTGAGCTCTTCCTCTCGGATCCCACTCGGAGCCGAGCTCTCAACTATTCACCACAGCCCAGGCGCTCTTCCTCTCAGTTCACTCGGACAAGCTCTACTCAGCAATTCATATTGACGAGCTCTTCCTCTCATATCACTCGGACCCGGCTCTCACAGCGGCAATTCCACATTGGCCGAGTTCTTACTACCGAGATCACTCGGACCGAGCTCTACTCAGCTATTCCTTTCAGCGAGCTCTTCCCGTCAGTTCGCTCCGG
The DNA here is from genome assembly GCA_016808115.1 of Tetrastigma voinierianum. Taxonomy (NCBI): domain Eukaryota; kingdom Viridiplantae; phylum Streptophyta; class Magnoliopsida; order Vitales; family Vitaceae; genus Tetrastigma; species Tetrastigma voinierianum. The sequence continues at coordinate 45,033 of JAEQBH010006598.1, read as the reverse complement.
GCGAGCTGCACTTTCGACTATTCCTTTCGGGCAGGCTCTTCCTTTCGAGTTCACGAGGGGACGGCTCCTGTCGGCCATTCCACATTAACCGAGCTACTACCCACCTATTACATTATTGGCGACCTCTACCCCGAGAGCGGACCGCATAACCTAAGGAATCAAGTCAACTCGTGTGAATTCAACCCATGAAGGTTAAAAGCTCGAATCGACGAGCTCTACCAAAAGCAAGTCACGCAGCCTAAGGAATCATCGCCACTCAGGCAAATCAGCAGACGAAGCCCTACACGCTCATTTTGACGACCTCACCATTCTACACACGCCACGCGGCATAAGGGCTCGTCTCGGCTCGACAGAATAGCCCACGCAGCAGCCCAGTTGGACGAGCTTGTTTGCTCAACCCAAACTCTCAATTCAGATCGTTGAAGCGTGGAATGCTGCCGGCGAGAAACACAAACAACATAAAAAAAAAATATGAATATTGATTGAAGTAGAGGCCATATATGTCTCGAGTCTCAGGCCCAAACAAAGACAAACAAGTATACATGAGAAGGAAAGTATGAAAGTCTAAATCAGGTAGACGAGTACAAAGATTTAGGCGTCGTAGAGGGACGGAGACGGAGAAGAGGGAAGTGGCTTCGAGTGCGGATCTTGAGAATAATTTGCGAGAAAAGATTCCTCTGCCTCCTCGTCCTTTGGGAAGATCGAGTTGAGTCTAAGTCGCATAAGCGTGGTGCGCCTGGCGAAGAAGGCGAGCCACCCGAAGCCGCAGGCTGCGGCTTGGTCTCTCGATCTTCCGATAACCGTCCTCTGACGGCAAAGAAATCTGGCGATGTAGATCCCCGTACAATCCGGCCTCCTCCTTCGGCCGCTCTGCGACTACGGCCTCGGAGGCCTCCGGCAGGCTACCTCGCCAGCACCTTGGCCTCGAAGCTTAGCGACGAGCAGCATCTACTTCTTATGGCTTACCACCCGAGTTCGCCATTGGCGCAGCGGCTCCTCCACGAGACTCCCTTGGCTTCGCGCTGAGATGAGATAAGTTCTTCCCCTAATCGTTTGAAGCTCATCTTGGGCGATTACGCGGCCATCCGGTCAGCCAAGCCGTCTTCTTGCCAACCCGCCTTCATATGAACCTCGGCTTCGCCTCAGCAGCCGTCAAGCTACTCAGAACCGTCCTCTCTCTACTTTCCGCCCAGAGCACGGGCAACATAGTAATGCTTTAAATCGGACTTAAGCCTCTCTACCTCTTCAGTAACACGCTGCGCTCGTTCTTGTAGCTCGGTCACGGCAAATGGAAAGCCGCCTTCGCCTTATAAATTCGGGCAATTTTCACATGCTTTTCATTTAGTTTGGCCTTCTCGGCCAGACCCTTCAAATGAGTGGCTACACGCATCAAGCATGGAGTCAACATCCTACGCGAGATTAGCACGGAGATGAAGCGAGACACGAGAAACTTACCAAGGTAACACCTTGAAGAGCGAGCAGAGCCTGGGTCGACAAGAGCGGCACGACCTCCAGTCGAATCCCTCAAGATGGACGTCACGGCTTTTTGCGGCTTCGGCGATGAAGCAAGAGTCCCATCCTCATTGGTTTTTTATTACGGGCCTTCTTCTTCAGCCCTTCCGCCGGCGGCGACTGGCGGCTCTGTCGGCGGACTCGGGCAGTGATGGGTGCAGGTCGGCGGCTGTTCGAAGAATTCACCCCGAGGGTTTTAAGCGCGCCGCCCAATGGGCGTGGAAGGGGTTGCGAAACTCAAAACTATAGGAGCCCACTTGAAATAAGCCCACCGCTCAGAATCTTGAGGCTTGAGAGACAGGAGCGGGACGAGGATACTCCCAAATCTTGGAACCCTTGGCCCAAGGCCTATCTTTATCGTGACTTTGATTTTAAGTTTCACGCTCAGGGGCTTAGGGATAATGCCTCAATTGAGCGAAAGCCTCCCCACGGGTGGGAAGTGGGCTGAGCCAATGGGAGAGACTTTCTTGGAAGAAGGAGGAGGCGGGGCCTGAAGCAACGGGCGAGTAGGCTTCCAATTCGGTAGCAATGTCAGGTTTAATTAGCTCGTGAGGCGAAGCCCAGAACGTCGGCCAATCTCGACACTCTGACATCATCTTGACCTTGAGATCAATCAGAGCACCTAGGGAAACGAGAAGGACATGTAGTCGAAATATTCAGCTTGACCTCGCCTGAGAGTCATACGAAAGCGACCTGAGCACTACGGAGATTCTCAGGGGTGGTCCAAGCCACCGGAACGCCCAGTGTGTCATCTTTGTTAAGAAGGTCATATTCCCAACCTCGACCACTAACAAAAAAGTAGCGACCCTTCCATGACCTATGAGAAGAAGGGAGATCGGAAATCATCAGAGGAGATCCAGGACGCCTAGAAAAATAAAGGAAGCCCTCAGTGGTATCCTTCGGGGTAAAAAGATAAAGAAGCAAAATTTCTGGCTTTGGGAACAGAGTCCTGCATCCTAAAAGAAGACCAAATAGGCCAACCAAAATACCCCAATGGATTGGAGTACGAGTTGGGAAGAGCGGACGCATTGAAATGTTGTAAAGCCCCTTTTATGAAGGGGTGCAAAGGGAAAACGAAGACCATTCTGGCGACTTGAAGAAGCACACCATTTTGGTACGGGAACTCGTAAAAGTCAAAACATCGAGGGGACCACGAACACCAAAAGGAGGTCGAAGCGTTAAAACCGAAAGTGGCTATATGAGGCAGAACCTTCTTTGGGCCCTACGGTTATAGCATCTTTGAAGGCGGTCGGGAATGTCAGGATCCTTGGGATAGTCAATCGGAGCTCACCCTCGCTCCGCTATCTAGAGGAAGAAGAGGCGCCCCAGGAGCATCTCGGAGTTCGACCACAGTAGGCGTCGGTCATAGCTCAGTCAGTAATCTTTTGGCGACAGCTAGAAGAATCACCACCAATCCGCAAAGAAGAAGAAGCTGACCGAACCCATGACGAAGGCAAAGCGACAAGAAATAAAAGCGTCGGTTGAACCCAATGAACACGTCATACCGTCGAAAATAAACCAGTAATCACGGACACAGGACCCGAATACAACGGAGAAAGGCTAGCATGAGGCGCGAAACGAAACTAAGAAAGAAAGGGTCCGGGAGCGAGAAGCCGAGACAAGGCGAAAGATATCCACAAAGAAAGCAGGAAAGGCGGAAGGAGTGAAAAGCGGCGAAACTAAAGTCATCATTACTGAGACATATGGCGGCGTGATGCCTTAACCTTGACCCGAGCAGGCAGCGTGAAACCGCCCGGCCGATCTGAGAAGAATTACATCCCTTGCCCACGCCAGCGTACACAAGGGCTTGGGGGCAACTGATAAGGTTTGGAAATAAGGCGCGCAGGCCCACTCGCTAGACCCAATGGAGAGACGGAGGCCCGATCCATTAAGCAAGCCGGCGGTATTGATTAGCGACTATGGCACAGGTTGAGGCCCGGTCGGCAGAGGATAGTTTTAGCGACCGCGATTACGACCAAATAAGGTAGGCGGGCGATTATGGGAAGACTCCATAGGTACGAAATAGAATAACCCCTAACCATATATTATCCTCTAGATTCAACCAAATCTTGCCCGATAAGGGAAAGGGGAAAATCATCGCGGAGTTGGATCTCACGATAAGGAAGGAGGATTATCTCAAACAAGCGACTCCTTCTATATCACATCTTAGAATCCGTACGGACTAAAATAGAAATATCTCATCGATGGAAGGACTCCTAATTACCATCAGCGGTGAACATCTACTATAAATATAAGACCACTCATCGGTGAAAGATGCATGATTCTAACGCACATCAATACACCGAAGCATTCATCGCGTCGCACTCACGTTCTTAGGCAGCATCTTACGTTAAGATCCTCTGGCCGGTCCCTCTTTTCTCTCGAAGAAGCCGGTTGGGGCATCGGAGCGGCCATGGGCACGGCTCCCTCGCCGACCCACACTTCTTCTTTGTTTTGCGGGAGGAGGTTATGTCACGGGCAGCGGATCAACGGCGTGCGGCGATCTACCTCGGCCACACAATCCGGTTGGCGCATCCCGACCCTCAAGCGATCGAGGAGTCCGGCCAATGACCCCAGCTACAGCCGAGTTCAGGTTGAAAAAAGCATCCTTGAGAATCAATCCACATAATAAAAGTAACATATAGGTGGTTATAGCAACATTCGAAATAAAAATATATATAGATGACTAAGATAGTGTTTTTTTACTTATCTTGAATATAATTTTTTTGATTTAATGTTGAATAGTGCTTAATAGCAATAAGTGTCAAATTGTTTGTTTTTTAACATTGGATAACGAGTATGAATGACAACGAGACGGATTATTTAGTTACCATAGCCTAAGCTCTTAATGAGGATGTGTTTGGTTTTAGTGTAATCGAGCTTAACGGTTGAGTTTATCAAATGTAAGGCAGGTCGGAGACGGGTTCATATATTATTGTTACTCCGCCCGCGATCCGATTATATTTAAAATAATTTTTGATTATTTATTTTATACTTACAATATAAATAATAATTATTATAATGTTTTTAATGAATAATTTATAAAAATTCGTAATATTTTATTTTTTATGAAATATATTAATTTTAATATAATAAAAATAAAAAAGTAAATATAAAAAATTTAAAAATTAAAAAATAAAAAAAAAATCAAATGTAAAATGGGAGGGTTTGGGAATTTTCTCATCCTTGCCCCTCCCCCGTTTAATTTTTTAAATGAGACAAGTTTGGAAATTGAAAAGAAAATATGGCCCAGAATCGAGGATGGGACCGTATGATCGAAGCCTCTGCCGTTAATAAATCACGCAGTAGTGTTTATTGCTAGTCCTTCTTCTTATTAGGCAACAATTGAGTTTTTCTTGTTTTAGTAAAAAATGACTTTTTTCTTAATAGAAAAAATCAAATATTTTAACTTTTTCTATTCAGAACTTTTTAAAAAAATTTCAGCAATAAGTCATGAAAATTTTAATAAACAAACGAACAATCTTGAAAATTTGAATAACCTCGAGTATTAAGTCAAGCTCAAGCATCCTTTCAAATCAATCTATAGAAAATAAAAGGAAATATAATAATGACATAAGATATAACATGGTAAAATTCTCATAATGAGGGAAATTTCTATGAGACAAATTGAAAAAAATAATCCACTATAAAATAAAATTAGCATAACATATCACACACCTTAGATATACTCACAATCCTCTCAATTTTATCTCTTAATAGTCTCTTTATAGAGTTTTATATTTCTCACCACTTTTCACCATGTAATAACCTCCACTATTTCACATATATCATTTTAACTCCTTTTAACTTTCTTTGATTAAAAAAATGATATTTTTGAAACTATTTCTAATATTATGAAAAATTTTCATTTCATCCTCTTATGAATTTCATTGGTTAAATGCAAATCAATTACAGGATCGCAAAATGAACAATATCATGTTTGCTAGCATAGGATTTTTGAAAACTTCAGATCTAAAATGAAATGACTTATAAATGAGCACCTTGAATTCTTGAAACACACAAAATGACATGACTTATAAATAAGCACCTTGAATTCTTGAAACACACTTATTTTTTTTCTGCAAAGGTTAATTCACTCACGTGGTGGCACGTGCAGCATGTTGAAGAAGATCAAGGCGGATGATGTAGGGTTGTGTAACGAAACCACAGTATAAATGATCCCCAATCTTCAGTCCGGTTGAAACATCTGACAAACCAACATCGTAGTAGTATGCAATTGGTTTTCCTTCCAAATCAACGGCCAAAACCCCTGAATTTTTCTGTATATGGAGTCTCGTTGTACCTTTCCATGATTTGCCACAACCTTTCTAATCCAGAGACCGCTAATGCCAAATCATTCCACGATTTCCCTGCCAAAATTGTGCAACAGTATTTCAAAAGGCTGTAGCAATCTCATTAACATTTCTTTTTTTATGTAAGAGAAGAATATACAGGAACATAAATCTTACATAGACGATCCAAATGAGAACCATAATCATCCTCGTAACTATACCAATACATTTTTCTTAATGCTAGACGATGGATAGTTATATTTACCTTTTTATAAAGATGACCACATTAATAAATATTTAGATTATGAGACAACTTCTAAATATATTTCATTAATAACATAATAGAACTAGGAAAATTGATTCGCTTATTGTAATATTCTACAACTATTTTTTAGTCTCTTTCAATTTCTAAATTTCGATAACCCTTAGTCTTAACAACTAAAATACCATTTCTTAAGGACATATATTCATGAACAATTATTAAAACATTGCGATCTACAAGCAATCATTTTTATAATATCGTTCCAAACCCTAATAACTCAACCTAATACACTTTTATTTTGAATCTTTAAACCATCAAACTTTAATTTGAATCTACCATTGATGTATCCATTTTTTAACTCATCAATTTGCAACATGTTCTTCAGTTAGATGGTGGGAATCCAGTAAATAATCTTGAAAGTTAGAAAGTTGAATCTCGCTCTAGCATTACACCATAGAAAGTTAGAAACAGCCCAACAGTGTAATATTAAAAGCAAGAATTGAATTACCATAGCCAATGCAATCCAATAATGTCCTTCGCCGTCGAATCGGATATTATCGGGCGGACCAGGTAAATTATCGATGAACTTGTCTACCAATCCTTTTCTTTCCCCTTGTATGTGATATTTTAAGCACCTTTTCCTGTAATTAAAAATAATTTCCCATAAGTAATTTTATATCCTTTCTTATAACCTTTCATGCACTAACCAGTTTTTTTTTTTTTTTTTATTTGTATAAAATAAATTAATTAATTAATTAAATTTATCTGCTCAAATGGTAAAAAGTGTGATGGGTAAAGGGTGTGTTGAGAAATTACCAAATTATTTCTTTTATAAGAATATAATCTTATAATATAATATACAAAATGAATAGATATCCAAGAATAAAATAAAACAAAATAGATTTACACGAATAAGTAAGACACATTTTAGATGTTTTTATATTGAATCTAATTTATTAGCCTATCAATAAAATGGAAAGGGAAAAACTCTAGATCTTCAAAATAATAAATAAAAACATTTGTCATTGTTATTGAGACGTGACTCAAGTAGTAAAAGGGAGATCGGGTGTATGGGAGGTCCAAGACTCAAGTTCTTATAAAAACAGAATATTAGAGTAATATAATGCAAAATGAATAAATATAAAAAAAAACATCTTGGGGAATAATTAGAATTGTGTTCCAATGTTCCTATTATAAAATAATTAGAAAATCGAAATCTAAAGAGATGGAAATCAATTTAGCAACTGCTAATTAAAAAAATATCCTTAGTCAAGTAATTCCTTATATATTACCTAAAACATTATGTACTACCTCAATAAACCTTCACTACCTTTAATGAAAAATATGCTTTCTTTGGGTAATTTTCCACATGCATTTTAGAAATAAAATTCTTATTTGCAAACTAAATATATTTTTCTTTTGAATCTATATCTCTTAAGCTGATGTACCTTTCTTGCATTCGGGTTTTCTAATCAATTTGGAACGGAAAAGCCAAAAGACAATTTCCCAATATTTTAATAAATTTAGAAAACAAAATTAATTTTTAGAGAACACAAAAAATATATTTTTTATGTTATAAAAAACTATTCTCAAAAATAATTTTTAAAAATAGAAACCAAACACATCCTTAGTTAATAGTTAATAGGCTTTGAGGATAAGACTTTAGTAGAAAGTGAGTGAGAAAAACATACATGAGAGTTTCACAGAAAATGACGGAATTTTGATCGGGCGAGACAACAACTCCATTAGGGAAGAAGAGGTCACGAGCCAGCACTTTCGTCTCTTTAGTTGATGGGTCAAAACTCAGCAGCCTACCATATGGCCTTCCCTCTAAGATGTCAAAAAGATGCTCTTTCAAGCTATATTTATAAGAGGCATCTGAAAAATAAATCAAGCCATCAACCCCCACATCTACACCGTCAGTTAATTTGAATTTTAGGCCCTCAGCCTCATCGGTCAACGTTTTCACCGAACCATCTGCAGTCACCTCCAATAGTCCCTGCCACATATGATCATTTTCTTAAAAAAAAATTACAACAGATATATTAGGGCTGAAATTAGTATTTATCCAATAACAAAAGAGTTTACATGGTTTATTAAGAATATTTTATTATTATAAAAAATATGAAAAAAAAATATGTATAAGAAAAAGTAAAGGAAAGAGAAAATAAATTTGATGTAATTAAACTTATTTGATTTATTTTAATTCATTAATATAAATATTAAATAATATAAAAATATATAAATTTTTAAATAGTTTCTTTCAGGTTTTTCATCCAACAATCAAATATAAGAAAATATTTTTTTAATCATTTTTCTTTCAATTTAGTAATTTTTGATAACAGCAGGTTTTCCATCGAACAATCAAATAGAAGAAATTTTTTTTTAAATCATTTTAGTACATTTAGATAACCAAACACAGCCTAAAATATTGAGTTTGATAGAAAATTTGGCTTAAAATTTTATTGATCCAATTATTTGAAACCTAAAATTAACATATTAGAAGATAATAATTAATAAGTAAAGGGTAACAACACTTTAAAAAAAAAAGTAAATGGTAACAAAGTATTTTTGTTTATTTTTTGTTTTCGCAAAACAATGTCAATTATTAATTCCTAATTTGTTACTATTATTCGGTCGGCCACGCGAGGGATCCTTCCAATTCTGTGTACTGATTATTCGATCGATACTTCCAATTCTGTCAACGATTATTCAATTGACACAGTAGGTAAACAGAAAAAAAGTGATGCCTGGGATTAAAAAAGACAATAAAAGTATTTTTGTCTGGGATTAAAATGAAGAAAAAGGATAGATTTCTAAAATTCACTTTTCTAGTTTCTAAGAGATATATTTAATCATTTCTTCAAAAAAGTAAAAAAAAAAAAAAGATATTTTAATCAAATCACCAAATCATCTACTAACCTTTTCGGCATCAGCGACGAGAAGTTGAGCGTGACGGCGGAGAACAACGCCGAGGGGACGTCCTCCGGTGAAAGTCCAGTTCTGGACAGTGGAATCGTTCAAGGTGATTCGCTTGATCCAGCCGTCGGCACAACCGGTGTAGATGACGTGTTCGCCGGAATGATAGGCAATGTCCTCTGCGCCCAAAAGCTTCCCGACTCCGATCATCTCCGAATCTTGAAGCAAGCGAGGTTGACCTTCCAGGACGACGATAGGTTCCAGTGAAAAGTCGTGGAAGGGGAAGAGGCCGGATCAAGGAGTCGAGCCGGTAGAGAAGCATGGTGGCTCGACTGGAACTATGAACAATGTAGAAGAAAGACCAAAAAGGCCTCGACAGGCTCCTCCTATCCATGTCTGCCATTGGCGTTGCTGAATTCCGTAACAGATGTAGAAAAGAAAAGTAACGAAGAGGACAAAGCTGCTTCATTTCGAAAATAAGACAACATAAAAATATCTTTGTTTTTTTTTTTAAAATAAAATATCTTATTTGTTATTGCAACTTGACCTTGTACAAATTCGCCAACACTTGCTGCCACATCCTAACATTAAAAATTCATTGTAGTAGTTTTGTCATTTAAGTTTGATTGGATTGATAGATATATTATCATTTTATATTGTTATAACATGTATGGAGTCAAATTCTACTCAATAAAGACGAGTCGTATACAAGAAGATATATAACTCGCCCAATCATTTAAAAAGGCTGAACACTAGGGAGAAGAGGGGAAGGATGTAACTGGGGGCAGTTTTCTATATTAGTATTTAATTATCAAAAACAATTTTTAAAAATATAATATTTTTTATATTTATAATTTGAAAAAAAAATCCATAGAAGTTACATCAAGGAGTAGATTAGCTACATATAACGATTGTGCTAGAATTTCCACGAAAATCGATCATTTGCTAGTCATTTCATCTATGCCTTTAAATCAAACTGCGTGTTTCTCTTGATTGCTTCATATTCCCATGATCTATTTATAGATAAATATAAATATAACTACGTGGAAATTTTACATTTATAGGGACCACCTATAACCCTTCATGGCTACTTGATAATTTTTAGCTTCACACCCCTTATATTATGTTTAATGACGAGGCTAGACAATTAAGTCAAGGGAGTATTAGTAGGTTTAGGGAGGGTCAGGGGAGTATTGATAGGTTTAAGAGGGCATTATGGTATATAAGTAAAGAAGATACCTTATAAGTAGGGGTGACCATTCTGATGGACGGATCAAACCAAATTTGGTTTTGTTTTTTTGGATAAAAAAATATAGCAATTGGACTCGATCATACCATAAATTTAAGTTGACTGGATTAAATTGCCTTATAAAACCAATAAATTTACGGGACAAATTGGACCGAGCTATGTCCAAATCGGATATATGCTAAATTTGATATAATTTTTTAATGTCTAAAATTTATAGTCCAACCCAACCCTTATTTTGGGTGGATCGGACCCAACTTGTGATTAGGCAAATTAAGTACATATTTATAAAATGTGATAAGAACCAAGCTTTTGAGGTCTCAAGAGTTTGATATTTTCACATTCTCATTGATTCCACAACCTTTGAGGTAACATGAAAAAATAACCTTATTGCTATCTATCAATTCTGTAATGCTAATCATGTATCTATCAATTTCTTGTTACTATTTTAAATTGCTAAGAACCGAAGCATAAGGGCAATATTTTTAATCAATTAACAAAAATAGTAAAGAAGGCATCTATGAGTGATCAACCTCCTCTTCAAATTTATCTTCTAATCTTGTCACCTTTTCTAGCGTTAAGACCAGTTTGTCTGAGTGGCACTCTAAATGCGGTCATCCATCAATATCACTGATGGCAATGACGTTTTTACATCTTTAGGTGGCGACATTTTTGTTTAATATTGAAGGTACAAATAAGCTTTTCATTAATTTGTTTTGTTTTTTTAAATTTTCGACATTCTTTGAAATTTAAAAAAATACGAATAGAAAAAGTGAAAATATTTGGTTTTTTACATTTTAAAAAGTAATTTTCCACAAAAATAAGAGCGACTCGATCGTTATCAAATGAAGAAAAGGTAGTAATATCTGCTCTTATGGATACAATGAAGGAGTTTGAGGCAATGTCATCATTGGCTCGTTTATTTTTGGTCAGCTTATGCCGTTTAAAAAATTAAGCAGGCGGGAGGCGAGATGGGAAAATTCTAAGCTGTCCCGTTTCGTTTATTTTAACTTTATTTTTTTATTTTAATTATTTTATAATTGCTTTTTTATTTTTATTATATTAAAATTAATATTTTCATAAAAATAAAAATATTATGAATTTTATAAATTATTTATTAAAAAATTATAATAATAATAATTATTTATATTAAAGTATAAAATAAAATAATAAAAAATTATTTTAAATATAATCGAGACGGGGCTTATTATTATTATTTTAGATACATGGTTTATATTGCTTCATTCGGGTCCGTTTCTATCCAAAACAGTTTATTTATTTTCAGTTCACTTTATTTTAAATGAATTTAAACACGTCCATTTCGCGAGCTTTGAGATTTTCGTAAAAATCTACGTCATTGGAAGTCGCTGACAAACTATCGAGAAAATCGGAAAAATTTCTACTTGTCTCGAATTGGTGAAACTTTTACGTGTCACTAGATTTCTTGAGGCAATTGTATTGTGATCGTTCGTCGTCCGAATCAGAATTTTATGAGCTTTTCGCAGACCTTATGATATTTTATTATTTTATTAACGTTTCACCGTTTTGAAAATTTCTAATTTGCCTATAGGGTTTTACATAGAATAACAATATACGAGACACATCTCGGTTGAAAATAAGCCCAAACTTGTTAAAAGCCGATTAAAATTAATCGAGCATGTCGTAAGAGCGATGTTGAATGAAACCAAAATAATCGGATTAATTTACCATCCCTACTCACTACCCAATGTTAAAAATAAACAACAATACTTAATGTTATTAATTCTTATTGACATTAAGTTGAAAAAAGATTATTGATATTAAGTAAAAAAACAACAGCTAGCCAAGTATGTCATAAAACTCTCATAAGGAATAAAAATAATAGGCTTTCTTTTTTATATATATTATCTACTATTCTTTCTTTCATACCAAGTGTAAGAATTTTCTTTCATTTCAAATTCATTCAAGCTCATTTTACTACATTATATTTAAAATATTTAATTATGAAAAAGAAAATAATTCAAACTCGTCTCCACTATCCTAGTCTGAAAACACTCCCTTATTGGTTTTCCTACTATGGTTGTGCCATTCAACATGCCATCAACAACCTCACTCTCAAAATTGGATACATCTCACTACTGATCTTTTATTGATCATCCCGCATCCTTAGTCAACAGTACATCATCCAAACCTAAATATCCCATAGCCAACCTCCATTTCCTCTCTATCAAACTTTGATTGACCCAGCCCTAATATACAATAATTTTTTTTTATATAATGGAGGAAAATAGGTTAGGTTAAATAAGTTTGAATAATATAAAAATAATTTATTAATTTTGAATCCATTCTATATTTTCTTTTATTTTTATTTCCTTCTCATTTTCCTCTACTCTTTTCCCTGTTCACATTTTCTCAAAATTTTCAAAGAACTAAATATAGTCCAATTTTTCTTTTTTAATACGTTTTGGAACCCGGACAAACCCCTTAGATTCCATTAAGATTTTCATTTAGTGGAGTAAGTAGTTGGAAAGAGAGTTTTGCCTGATTATCTAGTTTTGAACGACCATTCTCTACATATATCAGTATCACAATATCCTAGGGTCTTAGACATCAAATAGAATTTTCTTTTGAATAAGTTTTGAAATCTAAGTAAGAAAGGGAAAATATATCGTGCAATTATTAAATATCAGTAATGGAAATAAACACATTTCTTTAGAAAAAGCTAATCTAGACAAATATTTTAGAGTGATTTGATTAAAAGAACTTTTTTGAAAATCCGTTTTAAAATTAGACCTTCATCAGAAATTTGACATGATATTGATACAATTGTCCTTATTTTCTTATAAAAATAACCCATTTTTTTAGAGACAATATAAATACATGAAGCGAATAATATTTTATTTAAATAGTTATTTTCAAGAAGAAAAATGAAATATTATATTCTACAAATTTAAGATTATTTGATGTTTTTAACTAAATATTTTAATATTATTTTATTGGTTGAATTCATGACATTAATAACGTACAATCAATTCAACTCAGCAACAGTCACCTTTAATATTCACGGGCTAAGCAATGTACAGTACCAGAAGTCTTTTCTCCATTATGACTAATAATACATAACAGATTTTAGGTATTTTTACGGTGGTCCGAGCAACGTGACTGATCAGATCAAGGCGGATCATATAAGGTCTACAAAAACAAAACCACAATATAAGTAAGGTCCCACTCGACCTTTTCTAATATGACAGTACTGGATCGCAATAGTGAGGCGACCGGTTTTCCTTCCGAATCAACCGCCAAAACCCCTCATTTTTCTCGGTGGCCTCCTTGTCTTTCAAGATTGCCATAACCTTTCTTATTGAAGGATATTTTCCAGTGCAAGTCCCAAGAGATCATCGTTTGCCTGTCCATCATCAACCGGTCATTTTGAAGATTCATCTCAGACACCGAAGCATTGAAATATTATTAGCAATATATAAGCGAGAGCAATGAATGATGTAAACGAAGTGTTGATTTACAAATAATGTCATTTTATACTTGGAAGTTTAAAAAAAAGCGTATCAGTGCGTTGAGCAAACTAAAGTGATTTAATGGTCAGCATTAATTAGATAAATGATGTATCTTGTGACTTTTGTTATCACAGAGCAGATGTAGATACTAGTAAAAACTTGTAGATTCAATCCAAATATAGCAAGATATATATTATCCATTTTATATTAAAGGGGTTAAGTGATTTTAAAAACTGAAATATATATATCGTCAAAAAGCGAACAAATCTTATTGGGCCAAAATGGAGCCGGATTTCTACGGGTTAAAGATGCAACTTTGATCTACAATTTATAATAAACTTGATACAAAACTTAATATAGATATTATTGGTTTTTTGAGTCACAGAAAAATATAAACTGTGATTTAATAACGTCTACTAAATTAAGCAGGCTGTGTATTTATAGTTAGTAAATGACTTTTCTACGTCCCAGATGTGACAACTTATGTGATAATTATGATGAATTAGTTAATAATAAGGTTAGTTGGATAATAGTTAGGTTTAGTAAAATTAATACCTAAATTACTTATTGAAATCCTTTTTTGTCTTTTTCTCAACATTACCAGTATATTAAATTAAACTAAATTGACATTAATTATAAATCAGCAGCCATAACACACTTCTCTGCTCATATGTTATTTTCAACATAAACATATAGAATTATTAATGCTCAAAGAAAATGGAAGTAGTGAATTATTGCAGTGGCTAATCAATCCAATAATGGCCTTCCCGTCATATAAGACTCCCGTCCCAGTGCCGAGCAAATCAATGAACTTTCCACAGATCCCTTTCTATCACCTTGTGTATAATATTTGGAACACCTTTTACTACAATTATATGATCAAAAAATATTAATATAAACTTTTGATAAGTTGGCTACCTTCCTTTTGAGTTAATATTTTTCAATAAGTGGGCCAGAAGCATACATCATAGTTTCACAAAAATAAAGAATGTCTGATCAGGTGAGACGACGACACCATTAGCAAGGTAAGAGATCCTGCTTCTATTTTTCTGTTTCTTTTATTAGATGGATCTAAACTCAGTAATCTACCGTGGGGCCTACCACCCAGCATGTCCCATATGAAATACTCTCTCAACATGTATTTATATGGAAGCATCGGTAAAATAAATGCATACCAAATCCTTGCTACATCTACACCGTCGGCTAGTTTGAATTTCACCCCCTCGGCCTCGTCAGTCAACAGTTTCACCATACCGTCTTCACTTATCTCGAGTAGACCCTGTCAAAACCGACCACTCTGTCAAAAGGTCATCAAGAATAGTACAGGAAAAAAAGAGTGCTGATCATTTTCCAAAATAATATTTTTAAAATACAAAATTTTATGCGGTAATTCAGCCTAAATTAGTGCATCATAGATCTGAATATGGACAAAAAATATCAAAGAAGTGAACCGGAGTAATGGAACCTGATCAATCAGAAAATGAGTTAATCTAATCGGTTTTTGGTTTGCAGTTTTTTATTTTTATAATCTCAATTTTAATTAATCGATTAAAAAACTAAAATAGGTTTACTTGTAAATATATTATAGATGATTACAAATAGATTATGATTCATTTGTTTTCTTTGAATTTTTCATTGTATTTGATTTATATAAATAATAAATCCAATATCAAATATGTATTTGTTTTATGTGTCGCGGTTTGGTTAAACGAATCATACCTAGCCCTATCAAAAATTGTAGTTAAATGACTGTAATTTAAAAAAAAAAATTAAATAGTAAAGTCATGAAATTGACTACGTTTTCAAGGAGGTTGGCAATGAATCAAAATTACAGTGACTAACAAAAACCATGATTTTAATTTAGCAACCACAGTCAGCATGTATGCGAAATGAAAGCAATTTTTGTACCTTCTCAGCGTCAGCCACAGGAACCTCTCGCCGGCCCGGCCGAGAGCGACGCCAGGAGGTCTTCCGCCGGTGAAGGCCCAGTCATGGACGACTGGTCGTTGAAGGAAGCTCGCTTGACCCAGCCGTCAAAGCAGCCTGTGTAGATTGTATCCCCGATTTTGCGTCATAGGCTATGTCCTCTGGGCCGAACAGCTTCCCCGCGCCGATCATCTCAGACTCTTGCAGCAAACGAGGGTTGACTCGGGGAGAAGTCACGGGTGTATGTGGAAACTTGTGGTGGGCCAGAAGCTGGATCAAATGACTCCGAGAAGGTATAGTAAAGGCAGCAGCAGCTTAACCGGAATAATTAGAACGGAGACAAGAAAACTGAAAAACCATGATGATGAACTCTTACTGCTGCTGCTGGTGGTGGTGGTATCAGGCTTTGGCTTCGCCATCGACTCAGTTACTCGCAACAGAACGAGGAAGAAATGAAAACGAGAAAGAAATCAGGACCACTCACTCACTGATTCTAATAGTCAAAGATGCTTCCCTTATGCTTGATTTGTATGCGTTATAATTTATGGTTGTTGCATACGGACAGAAAGCCACTGCAATCTTGATTTAAAACTACGGTCATCATATCTTCATTTATCTATACTAACATTTGTCTCCACCATGTATAAATAATAATATCCTCCCAGTCCAGTAGGTGTGATTTTCCATTTTTTCTCCCTTCCCTATTTTATTATCATTGTTGTTAGGTTGACCGGATCCTTGTTTCTTTATCTTAATAATATATATATATATATATATATATATATATATATATATATATAAACTATATTATGGCTTTCATTTCAATTTGAAAAACTATTTAAATCGTAAGTGTTTGGTATATTGTACCCAGGAATGAGAATGAATAATAATTTTTCATTCTTATTTTTATGAAATGAAAATCAATAATTTGATTTCATGTTTTGTTAATTTAGAAATTTTATGAGAAAATAATTATTTATTTCCATTCCATCCTTTGTAATGTTATGAATTAACATGAAAAATAAAGAATTTAACATTAATACCATATAACATGATTTAATTATTTTTATTTTATTTTAAAATGATAAACTTCTATAGTTTTTATTGTTACCTTGTTCGTTTGACCTCCGAGGCATCAACGATGTAATGTAAACTTGTAAAAAAGACAATCTGGTGATGATGAACCGGCCACCTCTCCGATGATAAGTCAGCAAAAATATGAAAAGGAAGAAGAAGAGTTTTGCATGGTTAGATTACACCCATCATCGTGGAGATCCTCCTACAGTTTATAGAGGTGGTTTGAAGAATCCCCCTTTTCCTTTAAAGAATTTCATTTTCTTTACTTGAAAGTTCTTTTCTTATCAAGAACTTAATTCTTCCTTCTCGGGGATTATCCTCCCCTTATCTTGGATTATCTCTCCAACGAGTAAAGGGATTCAAAGCTGGTCGTTGATATTGCTTTTGCTATTTTCGCCAGGTGCTTAATCGTAACAAACTTCTCTCATATGGGGTAGAGATTCCCATATGGGAGTAGAAACAACTAGAGGCGCGGACTTGAAATCGCCTGTGGACACCTCCTTAAGCAAGCCTTGGAAAAGTTTGACCTTACTTTCCCAAGCGGCCTCTTTAGGCTCTTCCGTCTGGGAAGTGTCTGCCTAGTTTTGGTAAGGCGAGTGGAATTAGGCCGTTTCTTAACACAGGCAAAACGGGCCTAGCGGATCTTAAAGATCATGGTGCTCACAATGCTCAATTTTTCCTTCGGCTGGAGTTTTTGAGTTGTTTCAATCGGGGGAAAATATTGTTGTTTTCAAATGTTGGATGTTTAGAATTGAAAGGTTTGAGAGAAATGATTAGCGCATTAAATGTGTTCGGAGGCAATGCCCATATGTGTTTAAGATTGCATGAAGCGTGGAATCTCTCTCGATAGCCATCCTACGCATCATCTTGTTATGTGGCGCCATTTAATGATAGCAGCCTTCTTATAAATAGGAACAGTGGTCTTAAGATGGTTTTCTTTATGTCTTCTTAAAGATTTATTTTTTTTTTTAATTCACAGTATTTCTAAATCACTCTTCACTTATGCAGAATTTTCCTTTCAAATGAGCCATATTGAGGAGGGCCCTTGAGCTTCAACGACTTTTGATTTTTGGTGGTGTTTTCAATTCAAACTTTTCGTCATAGGTTTGGCAGGTGTCTTTGTTGTTGGAGCGTCCTCTGCCTTCTGCGATGGTTTTTAGGTTTTGTTCCTTAGGTTTTTGTCCACACAATTGGGTCATTAAAATTTCGGGAGATTTCTTTCTCCTTTCGTGGGGTTTTTTTTTTTTGCTTTATGGACTTTAAGTTGACCCCTCTTTTCTCTCTTTTTTATTTACCAGTAAAATGACAATAGATCCACGAAGAGGTTCCGACCAGTTATCTTTGGGCGTAGGAGAGTACTTCTAAGGCACCTATTGCAAGCAGTCTAGTTCTGTCATATCTGAAGCGAAGTTATACATCCAAATTTACGCTAAATTGAGTCGGAGACATCATAGTGCGGCTACCTCAGCTATAGGGGAGGCCAAATAGCACGGGCTTCGGTTCTTGCTTGGCTTTGCCTCCCGTTCTATAGATTGGTGAAGTAGTTCCTTCATTTCTTGAGCACCTCTGCGGTCTACATCACAGAGCGTTTTTTCGGTTTTGATGGACACGGTGTCTTGAACTCTCTCTACTGGCCAGATATTATTTCAACGGTGAGAATGTTTCATTATACTTTGAAGTGAAGGGATTAGGTGGCGTCATGATACGTTCTGGGCTGTGTGCCGGGCTCTAACTCCCCCAGACCGGAGCGAAAGGGGTTATCTAGCGAGGGCAGTGGTATGAGATCCTTGGCTCTTCAGGGCTTCCTTTTGATTTGAACTAGCCCCTTTCATTCTCAGATTTGTCTCTATTCTGATGTATCTTGTTTTGGTATGTCTCACATTTTCCTGGGTTGTGGTTGATGACATACGTGCTTCTTGATGGTGAGACTGGGTAGGCGGCGAAGTAAGCGAGGTCGGTTGGTCGGCCCGGTGGAGAAGGCGAGGCCCCAGTTGCGCCTCTCTGCCCGGAACTATTGAGATCTGCATGAGAGGGCGCCATCATGAGCTCACTTTGTTTGTGAAGAACCTAGGAGTTGGGTTGATCCTTCCCCATTAGTACATTCTTCTCGTCCTTTGCCAGCCCGAGTCGTCAAAGTGTCACGCCCAAACCCTCATAGCGGAGATGAAAGTGCGAAACCTGCACTAAGATTCTTTACTTGTTTTCCGGACATTGGTGGAGCTGAATCTTATGCCCGAATCAAATATCATATACAAAGAAAACTATCATCGTAGTAAGTGTTTATAGTGTGTCAGCCCATACCGATCTGAGTCTAAATTACATATACATATACAAAAATTTTACATTGTTACATAATCAGGCCTTGAAAACGCCTACGGGTGATGAACTCCTGGTTGTTAGCTCTAACCGGTATGCGGAAGGTCTAACGGACGTCCTCCTCTCTGTACCTACGGATTAAAACATGTCTAAGCTTAACATAGCGAGAAACATATAACCTCTACGTATACATATGCCTTATGCGCATTTCTGAGTAAGCATATATTTGTAATAGTATCTACGATGCAGGATATGAATTATTCATGAATTCCTATAACAAACTATTACACATACTTGTACTTATAACATACTTATACTTGTTCAGATCTCCCGTAAGAGTTATAGAACTTATACTTATACGAAGGTACTTGTAGGTACTATAGAGCTTATACTTGTACAGAGGTACTACATAACTTATACTTGTATTGAGGTACATGGAGTAAATTCAAGCGGCGATGTACACATTACTTTACTGCTGCCTCTTTATTCCTTACTCTTCCATCTTCTCTTGTTGACTACGACCGAAATAAAGAATAGTATGACCACGGCACAATAAGTACCGAAGTGCAGGTATAATCTTGAGGTCTTAGTAGCCTAAAGTGAGTGTGAAATGCCGACAGTGTCAAATCGCACCCAAGTGGGAAATATAGTACTAATGGAAACCATTGAAGTACTAAATGTGCTAAAAACACAGTCAGAGAATGCCGTCAAGAACTTTGTGAGAAAATACGAGAAGTACTATATAGTTCACTTAGCGTAGCAGTATCGTGTCATTCAATATCCAGTCTTAAGTAGTCCTATAATTATATATGTTCAGAAACTTACTATCTTATCATAGGGGCATTACATTTAGTTTCCCAATTCGCTTCGCCTAGGCGGCGATGTACTGTCTAATTTTCCTTTCCTTTACCTTACAAACATAAATGGACCATTTCATACACTTATAGGGTTCTCATTAGTCCAATAGACAAGTCCTCAGAGCAATAGAAAGACAAAAACAAAACAAACACCAAAATTTTCATCTGTGTGAAACGTTACTTCACGTCGCTGGCGTAGCCCTTAGCTCGCATTACCCAAAAGGTTGGCCAAATCCTCCCTCATTACGCCTTGAATGGAAGACTCCTGGGTGTTGCGTGGATCCTACCTTGTGACGTAAGACTCCCGAAAGTATGATTTTGCTGTTTCTAATTTTCAATCTACAAAATCAAAAAACTTGTATATATTCTTAGAAAAGAAACATCTCCCAGTGGGTTCCTAGCTTGACCAAAACCAAACATAGAGATTAAGTAGAGTTTTTCAAACCACAACTCAGAAATATACTTAGCAAGTTAGGTTAACTTCTACAACACCCAAACATGGTTCATGCACCATAAACAAGGAATTCATACTCAGGGAGGGATTTCAGCCTCATCTTATACCTACAAACTAAGTTTTATCGGCCCATCTCTCAACTAATCTAGGGTTATGATGAATTATCTTAACTAAACGCCTAGGAATGGAGCTAACATCCATTAAACACTTCCTTACAAGTTCACTCTGCAAATAGTCTCCATATGACCATAATATTCCATACAACAATTCCATACACAAATAATCTCCACTTCAAATCCCTAGTTTCCATACCTTTCCTCTTCTTGCTTCTTCTTCCTCTACTTCTTCTCTTCTCCTCTCTTCTTCTTCCGTTTGATTTCCTTCTTGAACAAAAAAAAGAAAGAAAAGAGATATTTTAGTCTCATCACTTTTATATTAATTTTTCATACATTACTTTGGTCCTCCATCTCTCATTTGTTGCAAATCAAGTTATGCATATTTCACTTTAACCTATAATCTTCTTATCTTATGACTTTTATATCCCATTTTAACAAATTACAAATTTTACCATAGCATGTGTACAAATTCAGTTTATCAATTTTATTTTGAATTTAAATTATGAAAAATTCAGTGTCTCTGAAAATACTAAGCACGTTAAAAAGCAATAAGGTATATTTAGAATATTATTCTCCCCCTTAAAAATAAATTTAGTCATGTAGTACAAAAGCGAAGAATTTGAGAGTGCTTTGTACCCTCATGTCAGTCTGGTTCCCATGTCCTTTTTCCATCTGTGATATTTTTTGAAAACAACTACAGGAGGAACTTGCTTGTTCGTGCTTGTCTATTCACGTTTAGAATGACTTCGGCTCTTCTTCGAAAGTGAAATCTTCTTAACCTTGTATATCTTGACCGGTAATATGTGCGATGTCAAAAGCGATATCTTGAGAGCATGAACACATGAAATACATAATGTAATTTGGTTAACTTTAAGAGAGGGAGTGCCAAGCGATAAGCTGAGTCCGACTCTTTCTAAAATCTTGTAAGGGCGATAAATCTTGGACTTAGTTTTCCTTTTCTTTCAAGCGCGGAGTATCTTTTTCCACTGGTGATACTTTTAAAACTTCTCCCGTTCAAACTATATCCTTTCTCTTCAAATTAGCATAAGACTTTTGTGATGCAGGAGCATCCTCAAACACACGAAACACGTGCAGGAATTAGCCTAGTATTGAAAGAATTGGATTGGGGAGGTCAAAACCTTGATGAATACATGTGAGAAAACTGAGCTTTTTGGACCTCATTGGTGACTGGAAAGCAAAAAACGTGGTGGACTTGGACACAAGCCCACAGTGTGGTGCCATATTAATTTTAAAGTTCTTTATTTATTTAGGAAGATTTGCTTTGTTATTTTAAGTTCTTTATTTTGGGAAGATTTCTTTGTTATTTTAAGTTTGCTTTATTTTTATTTATTTTAGAATTAAAGTTTTCTTTTAGAGTTGCTTTTAATTTAGAAAGTTTTTCCTAGTTAAAGTAGAAGTCAGTTTTGTAATTTAGAAAGTTTCTTTCCTAGTTAAAGTAGAAGTCGCTTTTGATTTAGAGTACGGGCCATATATACCTCTAATGTGCTTTTGGAAAATCGGGCCTGCTTAATAATATTTTCGCATTTCTTTAAGCAGCTTATCTCTCGTTTCTCTTATCTCGGGTGGACTCTGGGACGAAGTTCGTGGGCTTCTCAAGGCCCAGCGGATTCCTTAAGGCGTTCGTCCCCGCTTATCAAATCAACCCGTCCATAGTTGATCGTGGCGCCTTCACTCCATCATCTATCTGTGTGGATCTTCAAGAACCCTGCAAGACTACTCCTAAAGGTAAACTCTACTCTCCTCACTCACCCCCATCTTTTCTAAACTTTCCCCATAACCAAATTTTCAACCTCAACCCAAAACTTTCCAAATCTTGTTCCATATCATTAAAACCTTCCTAAATACCTTTTTTCTCCTTATATACTCGTAAATACACCGTCTCCTAACTAGAAAATCTCCCAAATTTGCCCATAACCTATTTCGCCTTAGAAAACTACCCAAACCCATATTTGACTTACCTAAACTTCCGATCATCCATCACGGCCCCAACTCTCGTGGTCACTTTGTCTATCACGATACGCCTTAACCTCTCAATAATAATCGAACTTTTCTTCCGTGGTTCTCATCAAATCAGACCAATAATCTTATAAGCTCATTCAACTCGTCCAACACATAAAAGCTCACATCTTCTTCTATACAAAGCTTCATATGCTTGCTCAATACTCTGACCGATGAATCGTTGTTATGCATACCTAAGGAGCGGAATATACCTATCCCAACTTCCCGAAAATCTAACATGTTCTCAAGTATATCTTCCAACACCTCGAATCACTCTCTCAAACCTGGGCCCACCATTCGTGGATGGAAAGGGCATAAAATCTCGCCCCATACCAAAAGTTCCCGACTGTAATTCTTCTAACCTTGACGTAAACCGTGGACTGCGCCTGACACTCACGGGCAAGGAAATCCCATGCACCGACAATTTCACTCACATAAAAGCTCGCTGTATTGATCCATGGAGAGTCATAGATCTCTGTGAGGGAAGAAACACGTACTTCTGCCACTACATAATTTTTTTATATAACAATAAAAATAGGTTAGGTTAGATAAGTTTGAATAATATAAAAATAATTTATTTATTTTGAATCTATTCCCATATTTTCTTATTTTTTATTTCCTCTTCTTTCATTTTTCCCTCTCTACTCTCTTTCCCCTGTTCACATTTTTCTTTCAAAATTTTCAAGAACTAAATATAGTCCATTTTCCTTTTAATACGTTTTGAACCAGACAAACCCCTTAATTCCATTTTCAAGATTTTCTTTAGTGGAGTATGTAGTTGGAAAGAGAGCTACTTTGATTATCTAGTTTGAACGACTATTCTCTACATATACATCATCAGTATCACAATATCCCAAAGGTCTGTGACATCACATAGATCTTACTTGAATAAGCTTGAAAACCTATAAGTGAAAAATATCATGCACTATTAAATACTGGGGAATGAAATAAAACACATTTTTCTTTAGAAAAGCTAATTTAGCAAATATTTTAGGGTGGTTTGATTAAATAACTTTGAAAATCCAATTTTTAAAATTTGACCCACTACTTCAATATGTTATTGATAAAAAGTCGTCTTTATTTTCTTATAAAAAATAACTCCATTTTAAGTAGATACAAATACATGAAATATAGAATAATATTTTTATTCAAATAGGCTATTTTTCAAGAAAACAAAACAGAAAATATTAGATTCATAAATTTAAGATTATTTGATGTTTTTTTAACTAAATATTTCAATATTTTATTAGTTGAATTCATGACATTAATAACGTACAATCAATTCAACTCAACATAGTGGTCACCTTAAATTCTGAGGGCTAAGAAACATTCCCAAGTAAGCAAGAAAAATAAAAACATCTAGTGCCTATTTTTTTCATTCCAAAGTTTACTTTTCGGCATTTAGCTAGTTTCTTTAACTTGCAGATCTACAAAGAAATAACATCTAGAAAGTTTCATCTATCCTAAATCTATTCCAATTTTACCCTTTCTTCTTTAATACCTTATATATATATCCTTCATTCATCTATATCATTTCTGTACATTATAAATTTGATTTAAAAGATAAATAAATATTTAATTAAAATTTAAAATAAAATAAATATTCAATTAAAAATAAAATGACCATAAATATTTAATAAAATCAATAAAATAATTATAATATTTTCAATCAATATCAAGAGTTAAATTTTTTGGTTACAAATATTACCACTCAAAAATTTTTGTATTTATATAAAAATAATTTAAAATAATTCTTTGTCAGATTTTCAAATCACATCGGTCAGAGCCGATAAATCTGAAATGATTTAACATCGCTTCTCACATCACACGGGGTTATGAAAGTTCCATCTGCCTGATTATTCTGACAACATCTACCGGATTCTCATTAAATCACATCGGGCTTATAAAAGCTACATCTAACTGATGATCTGACGCGCCATCGATCGATTTGTCACATCACATCGTTGTAAAAGCCGATATAAAGTCGGGATCTTTATATATAATAATTGCATTGACTCATTAAATCACAAAACACGACTTTACGCATTTCAGAACGAGCAAAGACTTAAAACATCTATAAATCGAGGAGTGATTGCCCCTTGTAATTTTACACACATCAAAGGTTTTTCAATTGGCCTCGTACAAAATGAGTAACTTTTTTAAACGCTCAATGATTCATCTTCTTCGTATGAAGGCGAGTAAAGAAACACGCGGCTCACATACCTATCGAGTTTGAAAGACAAAACTCACAAGGTACGGGCTCTGGAGATAGAATCAGTATGCAATATCGATATCGTGACCGAGTTAGCTTAATATTCCCAATAAGAATGATATTTCGGCTGAGAATCCGGGGCCTAACGAAACATTATTTCGCAGCGCTTTCGCTTTAAGCTCGCCTCGCTTTCTTCAATTCATATACTTCTCCAACAAAGACAATGATTATTTCGTGCAAAGAAGAAATTATGCCAACACAATAGGTTTATCCGGTGAACAAAAATGATTCGCCGTGACTTCGTGATGCTTCAGATACGCCGTATGTCTCGCGATTCACTGACAAGTATGTCGAATCGAGAGACCACAACCATCGAAAGTGTGTCAAACGATTCTCGACAAGGTGGTAAAATTTTCGCCTCGACATCTCGTGATCCCCAAACGCTACCGACATCTTCAGTCGCTACTGAAAGCTAATCAACGGGCTTTCCGAACGTCGCGCGCTTCGACTATACGTGACGCGCGAAAACTGCTCAGCAAAGATATCACCTAATGCATCGCCATGTCCACCGACCGACTATCAGGCTCGTCGTCGCCTCCCACGACTCAGTGGATATGGCATGTTTTTTCGCATGCCCGATCTAACAATGATATTAATGTACCCGACGCCCAATCTATTTGCTAACTCGTGAGAAGGATGCATCCTTCAAAGAATTATACTCATAATTCGCAACCATTACAATACTTTATACCATCTCAGATCAGATATATCCAAAATGGGCAACAATTGTTCAACTAATTCTCGCATCCTCAAGAGTCGCTCACTAATTCTTCAAAAACACGTAGAGTTACCGAAAAGGATGTGTAATCCAGCATTCGGTGCTTCAAGCTCGCTTTGCTATCGCTCAAGGACCTACTTCGATTCCGCATCATGAAGATTTGACTTTTATCATGAAAGCGTGTATTATATTACACAACATGATAATCGAGGATGAGCGGTCAGATGACAATGAACTCGTCATGAATAAATTTCCCAAGAACGACGACTACGACCATTATAACCGATGGCCCCAAATGAAGCATCACAGGCCCGACCCTTTGATCAATCTATGGCTAGCAACCGCGCCATTCGAGATCTCGAACACCCACTATGCCCTCCCCTCCACTACATCATCGCACATCCGTGGACGCTACACCTTACGCGTTATCAAGAATCGTTCATTTTAATATTATTGCCATTCACATGTCACGTTATGTTTTAATGAAAATTTAAGTTAGTTGCATCTTTAATCATTTTACTACCAAAATGACATAGATAATTTGAATATTTCATTTTAAGTAAGCAAACAAAAATTGAAATTACATTGAAAAAATAAAATAAATAGTAACTGCTTATACATTGCTCGTGTTTACTCAGATTTTCATCGCTGCTTATAATCACGCTACGTAGCCGATAATAAAGGCTACTGCTCAAATCCGATATATGTAGATGTCTTTTCCCATAATGGCATCATCGCGATCATCTGCAAACTTATCTTCGCTTCCTTCTACATCCTATCTTCAAGACGCCTAAGAATGTCTAACGCACATCCTCTCCGTGCTCATCTTTCATTAATCGCTTTTGGTTTCTCATAAAATTCTTTCTCTTTCACTCGCCTTATAATTCACGCCTAATCGTGATCCGAAATAATTACTAAGATCATTGGACTCGCCTTACTTTTCCGTCCGCTCTTTATCTCGCTTTTCTTCCCGGGGCCCTTCCGAGAGCTAATCGCCAGATTGCTATATGGATTCGATCCAGTCAAGATACATGTGTATCAAGTGAGTCTCTAGCAAACAGGAACGGCCTAGGTTGCTTGCATATAATCATCCACTTATCACGTATTTAAGCACCTCCCAACAATGATCATAAATCACATTACCCTAACATCCGCTTAAAAACATATTCATAGCTGCACGCCGCAAAAATAAAATTAGAAATAAATAAAATTTTCTATTAAAATATTTGTCAGGAAAATTACAAATAATAGATAACCCGAATTGGTCATGATGTTCGTCTCCATCATGCTCTATTCATGATCTACTGGAAGATCCCACGCCATTTCAGACAATAACGCTGATTCTATCCCCACTGATTTCAGACAGAACATAAAGTCCGTAGTGGGTCAACTCCAACATCGATCTCCCAAAAACTCAGCCATCACTCGATACCAAAACTTTACATCTAAGTGGCCTAATAACTGACCATCTGGATTCTCGGGTTGGCTGCTTATCCAAGATACGCATACAGCACGTCTTCCTCATTTAAGAAGATTTTCCCGCCTACTCCCGTATTTGGAGAAATGCCATTTTCCTCGCTACAAATCAAACTTCTAAATTAACTATGAATAACCTAAGGTGAAAATTAATAAAACAAATTATTTAAATATGCTAATGGAATATTCAATGAAAGATATGTATGTTAATGACAATAAAATAAATTAATTCATATCAAGTAAAACATTTATATTTAAATTTGTATTTTAAATTATTCACAAAAAATATGATTTATGGTTTTTTTCATTTATTAATCTTATTTTATTTATAATATTATAAATTGAAAATAATTAGAAGTTGATAAAAATATTTGTAGGCTGATTATTTGGTAAAAATACCTGGGTCAAAACGGCGCTGCTTGTCATAGCCAAAACGACGCTGCTGGGCTCGCAATCTATTTCCTTTGAAATTCAGCCATACCAAAATGCGATGTCGGTTGGGCAATCACAAACGACATCGCTTTGGAGCAACATACCGCAAAACATCGCTTTCGTTAGTGATAACCGCTCAGAATGACGCCGCCAGTTAGCTTTATCCAAACGACGCCGCTTTGTTATTTATTTAAAATAAATAAAAAGCAACGACGCCGCTTTATCTCCTCCGTGAGACAAAACGGGTTGTTTCACCACGCCACCGCTCAAAACGACTTCCCCTCGTCGCCGTTTCACTTTGCAACGAGCTGAAGGGGAGGAAGACACCGCCGTCATTGGGATCAAGATCTCACATGATGCTCGAGATAGCGCGCGGTCTATGATCGTGGATTCGGACCGATGTTTGTTTGAATCCACGGACGGTGGACCCGCGAACTACGTGGCTGCTACGCCGCGACGACGACGACATGAGGTTGGCTTTCTCCCGATTCTTCCCTTCGACCGCTTCGCGATTTCCCCGCATCTCGCAAAATCACAGATGGAAATCATTTCCGCTTGCTATTTATCAAATTTTTGTTTCAAGAGTTGGATTTCAAATGGCTCACCGGGTGTGCATATTTTCATTGGGGGAATCTCTCGTTTTCGAGAATGCCAATTTGCTTTTGTCTGGGCTTTTGTTCACGCGCGCTTATTGCCTAACGCTATAATCTTCGGGAGGTAGTGAATTGCCTTTTCCAATTGCCACATGAATGCTGATCGCTATATTTGCCCAAATTTAGTTGATCACTGTTCATCAGCCATATTTAAATTTCCTCAGATCATTCCATCGCTGAAATTCGGTTTTTTTCCCCTTCAAGATCTATTTGGCCATCCCGATTTTGCTCCACCCGGAGCTCGCTTCTAAGCACCGCTACATACCACAAATACTTCTCCATTATGACTAATACACACAGGTACTAGGTATTTTACGAGGTGGTCCGAGCAGCATGGTGATCAAGATCAAGGCGGATCATATAAGGTCTAAAAACAAAACCACAATATAAATACTTGCCAATCTTGATCCCACTCGACACTAATGACAGTACTGGATCATAATAGTGAGCGACCGGTTTTCCTTCCAAATCAACCGCCAAAACCCCACCATTTTTCTTGAATTGTGGCCTCCATATGTACCTCTCCAAGATTGGCATAACCTTTCTTATTGAAGGATATTTCAGTGCCAAGTCCCAGAGATCATCGTTTGCCTGTCCATCATCAGCCAGTCATTTTGAAGGTGTCAGACACCGAAAGCATTAGTATTAGCAATATATAATGAGAACAATGAATGATGTAAACAAAATGCTAATTTACAAATAATGTCATTTTATACTTGAAGTTTTCAAAAAAACAGTAACAGTACGTTAGAGCAAAATAAATTCGATTTCAACCAATTAAGCATTACTTAGATACTAGTAGGTACTACTTTAATAAATTTTAAGTACTATTTTAATGAACCTTATATCACAATATTTACGTAACGATCCGACTCAAACACGTAGACATATTATCCATTTTACGCTTAAGTGCCTCGTTTAAACTTAATATATATATATATATATATCGTCAGAAACGAACAAACACTTTTATTGGGCCAAATGGAACAGATATCTACACCGGGATTAAGGATCTGTTTTGATACTATTTATAATTACTTGACCAAATCATATAGATATTATTCGTTTTGAGTTTAAATAATCTTCACGATTTTAAAACACGTCTACTAAATTAATAGGAACTCATATTTATAGTGTCATCAACTTTTTTCTCTATCCAATACAAGATGCGACAACTTATGTGATAATTATAACTGATTAAGTTAATAATAAGGTTAGTTAGGATAATAGTTAGGTTTTATTAAGGGAATACCTAAAACTGTGCTTATTGAAATCTTTTTTTTTTTGTCTTTTTTTCTCTACTTGTACCGAGTATATTTTAAAATTTCAAACCTAAAATGACATTAATTATAAATCAGTAGCCTATAACACACTTTTCTCTGCTCATATGTTACTTTCAACAAACATATAGAATTATTATTGCTCAAAGAAAATGGAGAGTAGTGAATTATTACCGTGGCTAATCCAATCCAATAATGGCCTCTCTCAGTCATATAAGATATTGTCCGGGCATACCAGTCAAATCAATGAACTTTTCCACAGATCCCTTTCTATCGCCTTGTATATAATATTTGGAACACCTTTTACTACAATTATATGATCAAAAAATAATATTATAAGCACGATAAGTTTAGCTTCCCTTCCTTTTGGAGTTATTTTCAATAAGTGGGCCAGAAACATACATCATAGTTTCACAAAAAATAAGGAATGTCTGATCAGGTGAGACGACGACACCATTAGCAAGGTAGAGATCACCAACCAGCACTTTCTGTTTCTGTCGTGATGATCAAAGCCCAGACTCACTGGTCACTCCATACATGAAGGTCCAAGAAGTCCCATATATTTATATGAACATCAAAATAAACTACACTGCCATAAGACATCACAAATGTCATTATTGAATTTGGCCCTCATCCCATTGGTCAATATTTCAATCAATCATCTTCTGCTTTATCCTGAGGTAGAACTCTGCCAAAACTAATCACTCTCCCAAGGTCACACAGAATTCAGAAGAAAAATAGTACTGATCATTTTTCCAAAATAATATTTTAAAAATAAAATTTTCACTATAATTCAAAGTCAATTTAGTAATTGAGATTCAGGTTCAAAACTAGGTGGACAAAAATCAAAGAATGAACTGAGCAAATAATCTAAGACTAACAAAAATGAGTTGAACTTTAAGATTTGTCTGATTTTTATTTCAAATCTATTTTACTAAAGCTGAGAAATACAAAAACATATTTGGTTAATTAATACAAAAACCAAAATATAGATATATATTATAGATGAGATTGCAAATAAATAAAATTACCATTTATTCATCGCTTTTCTTAATTTTTCATTATATTTATTTATATAAATAACAAATGAAAAATCAAATATTGGTTTGTTATGTGTGTCATGGTTTTGCTAAACGAATCATACCCCTATCAAAATTGTGTAGTTAAAATGACTAGGTTTAAAAAATATTTAAATAATAAAAATCATGATTGATGACTACATTTTTAAAGTTAAAATTATAGATTAAAGTTAAAAACGTGGATCAAAATTACAGTGACCAACCAAAAACCATGATTTTAATTTAGCAACCATAGTCAACATGTAATACTTTTGGAAATGAGAAAACAATTTTTTGTACCTTCTCAGCGTCAGCCACGAGAACCTCGCCGGCCCGGCCGAGAGCGACGCCGAGAGGTCTTCCGCCGGTTAAGGCCCAGTCATGGACGACTGAGTCGTTGAAGGTGACTCGCTTGACCCAGCCGTCAAAACAGCCTGTGTAGATTATCCCCGATTTGGCGTCATAGGCTATGTCCTCTGGGCCGAACAGCTTCCTCGCGCCGATCATCTCAGAATCTTGCAGCAAACGAGGCTGACCCGGGGAGAAGTCACGGGTGTATAGGAAACTTGTGAATGGGTAGAGAAGCTGGATCAAATGACTCGAGAAGGTATAGTAAGACGGCAGCGGCAACCGGAATAATTAGAACGGAGACAAGAAAACTGAAAAACCATGATGATGAACTCTTACTGCTGCTGCTGCTGCTGGTATCAGGCTTTGGCTTCGCCATCGACTCAGTTACTCGCAACAGAATGCGGAAGAAATGAAAACGAGATAGAAATCAGGACCACTCACTCACTTATTCTAATATTCAAAGATGCTTCGCCATCTTGCTTGTATACGTTATAATTTATGATTTATTGCCACGGAGAAGAAAACCACTGCAATCTTGATTTAAAACTACGAGGTCATCATATCTTCATTTATCTATACTTACATTTTGTCGCTGATCCACCATGTGAATAAATAATAATATCCTCCCAGTCACTAGGTGTGATTTTCCATTTTTTTTTCTTCCTTCCTATTTTATTTTCATTATTGTTGGTTAGACCGGATCTTGTTTTGTTTATCTAATAATATATATATATATATATATATATATATATATATATATATATATATATATATCGAAGAAAGATTGAATTTCTAGATATTATAAACCTGTAAATTACATGTATAAGAAGAGGCCTTATATAAAGCAGCTATACAATTCTATGAAAATATAAATTAAGTAATCTAAAAAAATACAAATACACCTAACATTCTCACTCAAACCCATGCGCTAAGAAAACCATTGCGAATAAGCTAAAGCTCGAAAAGTTCATGAAAGTGGTTTGAATAAGATATCGCTTAATCGATCCCGGTATAAATATCAAGTGTGAAGAGTACCTCAAGCTAGGATGGTAACGAATTAAGTGACAACCAATCTCAATATATTTAGTACGTTCATGGAAGACATCATTGCGAAAGCACTAATAAAGACTGGACATCACAACAAGTTTTGGGCCATAGTAACAACCAACACCAAAATCCCATAAGAACCAAATAAGTTCAACAGAAGCCGCGCATTTATATCTCTCGCTTGAGCGCTTCGAACGAGCAACGATCAAGCTTGTTTCGTCTCTTCAAGAGATAAGAGAATCACCCGTAATAAAAACACATCCCTGGCCAGATCAAGATTGTAGTCGGATCACCCGCCCAATCAGATCCGAATATGCCTAAAGAGTTAATAAAGAACAAGAAAAACAAAGACCATCAAATATGGTGCTTTTCGATATCAAAGACCCGAGAATGGCAAAAGATAATGAGGAGATCTGTGTGCCCATAAATGACCGACTACATGAATTGCATATGAAATATCAGGCGAAAATATCAGATAGATTGTACTCCCAACAAGTCGTCAGAGGAGTAGCATCAGATAGTGATTCGCCATCATGAGAATTGAAGCGACAATTATACTTAATAGGTGTGTCGACTATCTTGCTATCAATGATATTGGCTCGAGAAATCAAATCGTATATGGTTTCATTCGAGTAAGATAATAACCATTTGCGTAAAAGAAACTTCTGCACTAAGAAAGTACTCAAGAGGGCCGAGATCTTCATTTCAAATCAAGACCAAGAAAGTGCTTTAGATCCCGAATACTCCCGCATATCATCACTGTAATAATCATATCATCGACATACAAGAGGACACAGTAATACCATGATCGCACCGTCTCTAAGAAATGTGATCAAAAGAACTGTCTCAAAACCATGCTAAGAGATAGTAGAATCAACTTTGCAAACCATGCTCGAGGAGCTTTGTTTAAGACCATAAAAGGCCTCAACAGACGAAATACCTTCGCGGTAGAATCCTCGTAGGGGTGAGAGTAACCGTGGAGGAAGCTTCATATAGACTTCCTTTCGAGATTTAACCATTAAGAAAAGCATTTTTGACATCCATATGAAAAGAGCTGGGCCATTCAAGAGTCAAGCAGAACAACAATAAGAGTCCCTGCATAAGAAAGTCGAGCCATACATAAATTCCATACCCAAGAAAACAACACAAATGAGAACGAGATCGAAGCTGTTTTCTACGATCTTAAAGAAGAACAAAACAGATAATATCCAAAGACTCTAAAAGAATCTATAGAGGGAGAAGAACCAAACAACAAATCATAAGGGAGTTTGATTCCTCGAATAATGGGAGTATGTCACCGATTGATGGTGTAAACGATAATAAGAGCAATTCTTTCCCAAAATCGAGAAAGAGAAGCGCAATAGTAGTAGCATGAACAACATCAAGAATATGACGGTTCGTCTCAAATTTCTACATTTTTCCTCAGAAGTGCCTACACAAGAGGAACGAGGAACAATACCAAATTGACGTAGAATAGAGGTAAATCTACGGGCTTTATATTCTTGGCATTATCGTATCTCGAAACTTTGATAGGCTTAGAAAACCGTGTTTCAATCATTTTGGTAAAGTCACGATATATTTGATAAAGTCTTAATGATTCAAGACATAAATCCAAGTATATCGGGAAAATCATCCACAAAATAACAAAGTAACGCGGACCCACCCAGAGTAGAAATGGAGAGTGTGGGCCTTCATACATCAAATGAATAAGATCAAAGAAGAAAGAGTACGGGAAACATTGTTATTAAATGGTAAAACAAATTTGTTCACAAATTCACAAGGTACAATCAAAACTCTTGTTTGAAACTGAACCTAACAAACCCTAGAAACTAGTTATTTAATCCTAGAGATAGATGCATGACCAAGGCGAGAATGCCATAAACCAAGAGAAGAAGTGGCTCAAATTCCGAGACTGGTGGCTAAGAGAGACGAAGGAATGGTAAATGAAGAAAGGTACTAAACAACCTTCTCCCGACCTACGGCGGTCCCAACGACCGTCCCATTCGAGAATCCTAGCCACCAACCATTAACGGGTAGAAGAAAAGATTGAGAAACCAAGTTCGTTGAGTCGCCCAACAAAAGAAGATTATGAGTGAGTTTCGAATTTCCAGACATCGAAATAGACAAGGTCGGTGTAGAGACATTACCAAGACGAGACATGCATGAGAACCATTTTCAGTGTATACGGGTAGTGGAGAGAAAGAGAAGGCAGGAAGTGCACAACTCAAGAGAAGAAGCTATATGATCGTGAAGAAGTTTAATCAAGAAGCCACATAAGCAAAGGTACTTGATATCGTAGAAAGAGCGTAAAGGTTAGATGCAATCGAAAGATGGAAGATGAACTTGATTAACCATATCCTGTAGATCTGCTATAGAGAGAGATGAGGCAGGACCAAACTTGGAATGTGAGTCCATAGCTGATAATTCAGACTGTGTCAAAGTAGCAGTGTTCTGAAGAATATGCTGACGAGTGTAACAAGTTTCAATAGAATGACCTTTGTTCTTATAGAAACTGTAACGCCCCAAAAATACCCTATAATTTTTATAATAAAATTTATTATATATTCCGTATAATCACAACTTGGGTATTTTCTAGGAATTGTTAGATGAATATTGATTAATGATTATCAATCCTAAATAAACCCAAGTGAAAAAAGAGAAAATATGGAAATTGTAAAACACCCAAGGTCAATTAGGTAAGTTTATACGTTTCATGAAATTAGGAGAAATAAATGAGTAAGGGAAAATAATAGAGACTTAAATGAGAATAATAGAGAAATGGAGGGAATTCAAAAATATAAAAGAACAAAGAAAAGAAGAAAATCAGCAGTGGCATGTGGCATAGGAAAGTGGGCAGTTTCCTCCTTTTAAAGTACGATTAAGGGTGATCCATTTAAAAGGAAAAGGAAAAAGATATTAGAGAGAGGCTCTACCTTCTCTAGATTTCGACGATCGGACCACAGGCTCCCACAGTTGAAGAGTAAAGTCCCTTCCCAGCATGAGTCTGGCAGAGTATCAGAACGGAGTTTCGACAAACTCAAACGTAGTCTTCTCCTACTGGCTATTTTCTACCCTGGCGGCTGCAAGCAGCTGCATTCGCTCAAGTAACGTTTGTGATTTTAAAACCACGGTCGCCACATCAAGGGTAAATACACAAGACAACCGAACCTCGTAGATGATTTTTGGTGTGGAAATAAAGGAATTTGGTAGTGAGTCCTTCATTAAACTGTAGCCTCATCAATTAACTTGATGTTAGGCTTTGAATTCATCTCGACCTCTGTGAGACCAAGTTATGGTCCTTTGTCATGCTTATCCCTGTGGCGCGGCCAGACCATCCTCGTAGTCACTGCATTCGTCCGGTGAGCGGCCGGCTGGCATCTCATCCTCGTAGAGCTCCGGCCACCCCATCCTCAGAGGTCAATAGACCCCATCCTCAGATAAGCTCGTAGAGAGGTCGGCGCCAGACCATCCAAGAGGTCGCAAACCTCATCCAAGAGAGGTCAAGAGACCTCATCCAGAGAGGCCACACCTCATCCAGAGAGAGGTCACGGACCATCCATGAGGTCACGGACCCTCAGTCCATGAGAGGTCGCCGGACCTCATCCTCAGGTCGGCCACGGATCTCATCCCCGTAGAGGTCAGGCAGACCATCCCCGGGCAGAGGTCGCAGACCTCATCCAAGAGCATCGCAGACCGAAGAGGCCGCCAGGTCGCCTTGTAGGACCCCATCCCTCGTAGCGCAAATGGCTTCAGTCGCCGGCCTGGTTGACCCACGTATGACCTCCAACTCGAAGGTCATAACTTCTTCCGGTCCGAACCCGCTTCAGTGTGTTCTTAGACTCTATGGAAAACCCATTGAGTCAAGAATACATTCATATGCCTGAGGAGGATAGAATATGTCAGACTGAGGTGTCAGACCGAGTTTACCGAGGTCAGGTCAGCTCAGTTAGTTTAGGTCAGCTCGGTTGGGTGTGACTACGTATGACCTCCAACTTCGGAAGGTCATAACTCCTTCGTCCGAACTCCGTTTCGGGTGTTCTTGGACTCTATGGAAA
The DNA here is from genome assembly GCA_016808115.1 of Tetrastigma voinierianum. Taxonomy (NCBI): domain Eukaryota; kingdom Viridiplantae; phylum Streptophyta; class Magnoliopsida; order Vitales; family Vitaceae; genus Tetrastigma; species Tetrastigma voinierianum. The sequence goes on along the minus strand of JAEQBH010006598.1, from coordinate 9,204 downwards.
GCCCATTGAGACAAGAACTACCATATATGATTTTGGAAATTAGAGCTCATATTAAACTTCCGAAAACTCAACTACCCAAAACTAATAGTACAATACCGAATAATATTGGTTCTTAATGGTTTTAAATGGATCGACGAGGAGGAAAAGCCAAATCAGATTGAGATCTCCGCGATTGGAATCAGTGCAAATATTTTTTTTTCTCTTTGTTCTACCCACTCATTCCCTGCTTCAAGTTTTGCATGTTTGTTCTATATTTCCTATTCTTGTTTCAATATTTGAAATGCTTGTTCTAAATGCATAAGAAAAGCATATTGAATTGTTTTAAATGATTTGAAGAAACTGATTGTAAATGTTTGCATATGAAAATTGCATGACTATTGAAAGTGAACTATTTATACAAATGTACATATTGTACTCGTACTTTGCCATAAAGCGATTTGAACGCTCTTTTAATAGAATGTTAACCGCTTAGTCGTATTAAGAATCAGACAGATACCAATAGTCGGGGCCACAGCGCATCGCGAACTATTGTATTGATGTGTCAATTCCGATCAGCAAAATTTCGGGACCGTATCGTAGTGTTCACTATTTGATTGTTTATAACCACAAGAGCTCCAACGGACTGTACCGTGTTATAAAATCACGATATCGCCCCAGCCCCATCTGGGATCGTACTGTGACTTCCCATATCCTCCATATCGAAGACATAGTGTTAAATTGGCATGCATAACTGAATCGATTGGCATAACTGAATTGGATTTTCAGAATTGAATTGAAATCAAGGTAATGGAATCAATTTGGGTATGATAATGAATTGATTCAGATCATAAATATTAATGAGTGTGTCTCGATTTATAAACGAACTATAACTCGATTGTATATAAAACAAAGTATATGTATTGTATTGCAGGTCGATCATCCATAATGTTTTGAAAGTTTTGAAACTTGTTAAATTGTACATTTGATTAAATCAAAACCCAGGAAATGGATTTTGTATAGAAACCACTAAGCATGAAACAAAGCAATGAGTTTACCAATGCGCTATGCATTCGAGGCCGATGATAGCCGACGAAGTTTTACCCAAGATTGAGGAGTTTGATTCAAGTAAAGAAGGAATTTCGGAGAAGCGTCTCGGCATGTGCATTCATTCCATGTTTTCTTTGGATATTGATATTTTGAAACAATTTGAACTCGAACATCTATTTCCAAATCATTTGAAAAGGCTGAACGCCTTTGTAAATGTATCATGTATTTCTTGTTAAATGTTTATGGGCTTGCCCAATTTTGTAATCGCTTCCACAAAGATATGACTTTGAGTGATTGAGCGACTTTAGGGGTGGCATCCCGACTACTGATTCGCCAAACTGGCCGAGCCGGGAAAGGGGTCCCATAGAAACCACGCATAAGAAGAGACTCTTATTGTTATGTCGGCTCCGACATTATCCCTGCCTCGGGAAACATAGGTAGGTAAACTGACAGGGAAGCATGGAGCAATAGTCCTGCGAACAAACGACTTATAGTGCTGAACCTGGTGGTTCAGATAGAATGGTCTTCATTCCAAAACCAACTGAATTATTAATCAACTTGGATAATGAGTTTCAGAACGGTCGGGTAGCGATCCTTAATGGAGAATATGGACCTCTCTCGGCTATCTCAAACTCATCTAAGCCCCATTAAAACCCGAAATGGGGGTCATCCTTGTTCACTTCGTGAACATAAACCAATTCTGGTGTTTATAATTTAGAGAATGTTCGATGCAATTAATGATCCCTAAATAGATTTCAAATTCTGTAGCCAGGATATACAAAGGATCCGCTACTTAGTTCCCTAATTAATCTGAGAAGTTCTCATGTGAGCTAGTTATGAGCACCACTGGGTTCATCATACCGAAAATGGTAAGTCCCAAACTTCTTCGACAATATCAATGTTGCCAAAACTCATCAACAATGGATGGAATGATGTATTATGGAAACCAAGTGATGATATGATGATTGTGCGCCCCAACCCTCAATCGTAATGGCATAGGTAGAAATTCGCTTTCTTTGTCCACTTATTCTAAATAGGACTCGCCACTAGAGACATAAACCACAACTTGCAGCCTCGAGATAATCCAAGCATGACTTGACCATCGGGCAAAATCATTCCATTAAAAATAACATGAATCAGACGGAGAATCTCAATTACTTTCTGGCACATCGAAATTCGAATCGACGCATAACAAAATGGAATTAGATGCGAAAATAAGTCAGAATGCACCCAGTCAATTTTCGGCCATGGTCAATCCACTGACGGGTAAAGTCAACTATCGAATGAAAAGCGCCACGCACCCGAAACCAGAGGTCACGGCCTGATCGGGGTTGGACAGTCGATGTAAGTCCTGAAGGCTGATGCGTGCACGTGAAGTGCACGCTGCGCGCAGGATCTTACGCGCCTGCCTTCAGCGCGCCGACGTAGCCGTGATAGCCGTGGACGGCTTTTCCGACAACTCGTCAGCATTAACGGTGTGATCGTCTCTCGACAAAGTTCTTACCTCCGAGCGGCCTCATTGTAATCAGTTTTAGGCTTCATGGCAGAGGAAACAAGGATCCATCAGGGTTTCGCCGAAAAAAAGTTGTACGGTGCCAAATAGTGGTGTTCGCCGGAAAAAGAAGCTATACGGTGGCTATAATGCCTAGTTCGTGAGAGTAGCGGAAAAAATCAGAGAACCTGCTATGATACCATGAAGAAAGACTTGAGTCTTTGTATATTATGAACTGTAAATTACAAGTACTATACAATCCTAGGAAAATACAAAATAATAATCTAACATATATATATAAAACCATGTTACGGCCATTATTTCTAATTCTATTTGAAAACTATTTTTAAATCGTCGAAAGTGTGTTTGGTATATTGCACTGAGGAAATGAGAATGAATAATTTTTTTCATTCTTATTTTTCATGAAATGTAAATAAATAATTTTGGATTTCTGTCTGCTGTGTGTTTTGATTAATTTAGAATCTAATAGAGAATGATTGTTTATTTCCATTCTATCGTTTGTAATATGACCAACATGAAAAATAATAATTTAACATTAATACATATAACATGATTTTAATGGTTTTAATATTCATTTTAAACAGATAAACTTCTATAGTTTCTAAGTTGTTACCTTGATCGTTTGACCTCTAGGGCATTAGCGGTGCAATGTAAATTTGTAAAAAGGGCAATCCGGGGACAATGGGCCGACCGCCTCTCTGATGATTAAGTCAGCACAAATTTGGAGAGGAAGAAAAAGAGTTTTCACACAGTTGGAATTACCTATCTCTCATTGTCGAGATTCCCTGATTTATATGAGTGGCTCAAGAACCTGGGTCTTCCTCTAAAAGAACTTTCATTTTCTTTATAAACAAAAGTTTTCTTTGTATTTACCAAAGACTTAATTCTTCATTGTCGTGGATTATCCTCCTTGACTCTAGATTATCTCTCCAAGGAGTAAGGACAAAAGTTGAAAAATTCGGTTGATAATATTGTTTTTTGCGACGTTTTTCATTTGAGTGCTTGTTCGTAACAAACTTCTCATATGGGGTAGAATTTCCATATAAATGGTAGAACGACTGTCATTTGACTTGAAACCCTAAACGACCCTCCTTAAACAAGCCTGAAAGTTTTGATCGTGCTTTCCTGTGCGACCTCTTTAGACTCTCCGGGCCGGGAAGTGTCGCTTAGTTTTCGTGAGGCGAGCGGAATCGGGCCATTTCTTAACACAAAGCAAACTACCTAGAGGATCTTAAAGACTATGGTACTCATTAATGCTCCCATTTTCCTTCTGGCTTAGAGTTTTTGAGTTGTTTTAGTCAAGGGAAAATATTGTTTTCTAAATGTTGTTTAGAGTTAAAAGGTTCGGGAGAAATGATTAGCGCACAGTCGTGCCTCAAGTGCAACGCCCATGTGTGTTTGGGCGCGCATGTGAGACGACGCCTCCTAATATGCATCTTACAAGAACTCTGCTCCTCGACGACGCATTTATCGTGCTTGACGCCCACCTCTATAAATGGGGGACAAGTGATGGGGCGTGGTTTCTTTTATGTCTTCTAAAAAGATTTTTTATTTTTTTTAATCTTGTATTTCATCCTTCCCTGCTCTTCTGCAAATTTCCCTTTCAAAGGAGCCATCGGAGACCCTTGACGCATCGACGACTTTTGATTTTCCGGTGAGTGTTTGCAATTCAAACTTTTTTTGTGTTGTAGGTTTGCTTAAGTCTTTGGTCGCCGAGGTGTCCACCGGTTTCTTAACGGTTTTTAGGTTTTTGTCAGGTTCCTTAGGGCTGGTTCTTGGTGGGTCGTGAAATTTTCTCGTGGAGATTTTATTTCCTTCAGCTGTGGGTTTTTTTTTTGCTTTATGGACCTCAAGTTGACCCCCTTTTCTTCTCTCTCTTTTTTATTTGCCTATAGAATGGCAATAGGTCACGAAGAGGTTTCGACTAGTTAGGCTAGGCGTAGGAGGGGTACTCCTCGAGAAACGCCTATTGCAAGCAGTCTAGTTGCTGCCATGTCTACAAAGGAACTGAAGTTATACAACCAAATTCCTGCCTAAATCAATCTCGAGATCGCCATACTGCAAGTACTACCTCAACCATGTGGGAGTGCGATAAGGCTGCATTTTACAAGGGAGCTGCCATGTCGTGGGCCGCCTCCCGCTCTATCATTGGTGAAGCAGCTTCCTTCCATTTCACCAAGCACCTCGACTCATACATTTGAATCGCTTTTCTTTTTTCGGATTTTGATGGGTTGCAAGCAGGTCAATTCTCTCTTACCAACTGATATTTCTCACGCTGAGATATGTTTCATTTATACTTTTAAGCTAGGGATTGGGGGTCTCTTGTCCATGTCAGCCCATAGTACCTAGCTGCAATTGGTAACCAGACTCCTTAAATCCCCCAAGACGGAGGCAAAAGGGGTCATCCTGGTTAAGGGCCCGTGGTATGAGATCCCTAGCTCTTTAGGGCTTCCTTTTGATATGAACTAGTCCCTTTCATTCTCAAGTTTGTCTCTGCTATGATGTTTCTCGTTTTGGTATGTCTAACATTTTCCTAGGTTGTGGGTTTATTGACATACGTATCTTCTTGATGATTTGTAGGTAGGTGTAGGTGAGGCTGGTTGGTAAACTGGTGGAGAAGGCGAGGCTGGACCGCATCTACTGGCTTCTTGAGACCATAGAGAGGGAGCGCCATCACGACTCCTTTTATCTGTGAAGAACCTGCAGGAGTTGGGTGCCAGTCCTTCCCTCTACATAGTGCTTGTTCTTCCTCATCCTTTACCCAACGAGGTCGTCGAGGGTGAGAACTTTTTTCTTATGGACCTTTTGAGGTCATTGCTAGGAGGCTTTTCCCAGGTGAGGGCTGATCCGAAACCCCTTGTCCGATTAGATTATCAACCTCGTCAGGTAAGACCCCAAGTCATTCCCTAGTACAAGAGAAAAAGAAAAGAAGACTAATAGGTAAGCGAAGGTTGTTTGCAGGGGAGGGATCGAGGGGTTCGTGGACTTGACGAATCCAAGAGTTAGCGAGTTGACTAAGGAGGAGGAGGCCGAGATGTCTGGTCTTGTTTCCAGTCTTGCAGACCGGCCCGAATGAAGAGGCTCAAAAGAGTTTGATGGTAATAAATGTGGACTCCTCGGATCGAGTTTCTGATGCCCAGTCAGCTTTGGAAGGTGTCCTATAGGATGCCCTTAGAGAGGCTTGTGCACCACCGGAGGATGAAATCCCAGTCAGGGAATCTTCGAGTATTGAGGAGTTATGGCTGAGGGCTCCATTGGGAGGTAAATGGTCGCCCGTCAGTTTCGACTCGGGGCCTTGTAAGCTACGGGCCCTCGCAGCCAAGGATGCCCGTCCGCCAGTTACTAAGCTCATAATGCCTCCCAAGAGCAGTCCCTCCTTCCATGGACACAGTGGCTCCTGGCTTATAGGGCACTAGGGAAATCATTGACTATTGGAGCCTCTTCAACAAGAGGGAGTCTTTGGTTACACACATGCGCGACCTCTACCCCACTCTCCTTCGGGTGCCAGTAACGACTTGTTCTGAGTAGTCTTCCATCTTGTTTCCCGGCTACTTGGATAGGGAGACCTTCCAACACATGGCCGAAGACGGGATGCTCATACGCAATCACAATTTTCATTAGTCGGCTGAGCTGGTAAGTTATGTTTTTTAGTACCTGATTCTTAATTTTGTGTTTTTATTTTCTTCTAACATCTTCTCTTTTCCAAGCTGTGACGACCATTCGCAACATGGCTCACCAACATAGGAATTCCAATCCCAAACAGACGATGCCGAAGGCGCATTTATGCCTGCCTACCGTCCCGCTAATAAACCTGATGCCTTGCCAAGGCAGTCCAAGTTGAAGCATTAGGAGCGGGAGGCCAAGGCCGTTGGGGAGAGCAGGATTGCACTGATGGAGAATGAGAGGATGAAGCTGCCAGAGGCTAAAGTGGCACGCTGGTGGCTGCGGTGTGACACTGTGGCAGCAAGGGCGAGGGAGGACCCGTTGTGGTCCAAGAAGCTCCCAATCTGGGCCGCGAGGAGTGGCAAAGTAAGGCGGAGGTCGAGACCGGTCCGAGGTGGAGGGACATTTCTCCCGCTGCAGCTCTGTGGCCACCTCAAAGATGAGGTGTCCTCTCTCCATTCTTAGGCGGACAAGGACAGGGAGGTCATGGAGAAAGAGTATTGTAAGGCTTGAGGTGATATTCTCGCTTACGGGTAATGCAGGGGGTGTTGTGTGTTCAAACACAACATATGTGGAGACCATTCGTATACCCTGCATAGGCGTCTAACTTCAAGCCGACCTGGGCCGCTCCCGAGTTTCATAACCCCGGGCTTCCACCTCCCGTCTAAGCGGTTGCCGCCATAGCGACCGAAGCACCTCCGAGGGAAACGGCTAAGGAACCCATGGAGGTTGTTGCCACCGAGGACCAGAGCGGACTCTAGCCCATTTTTTTCCGTTCTTATTTTGTAATTTTTTCAGAAGGGGCCTGGCTCCACCGCATCATTCGCATTTCCTTCCTCGACGCTATTGGTGCTTTAATTAAATACACCTTTTTTGTCTACTTCGACTACTATTTATTTTTATTTCTCATCTCAACGCCATTGACGCTCTTATAATTTCTAAGGTTTACTTGCCATTGATTTCATTATGCAACTCCTTTCCTCAATTCTGGTTAGATGGTCGCTAGGACAACTAAGGTTGTGAGTCAAGTAGAGTCTCGCCCCTCGTTGGGCCACCGCAAGGCACCATCTGGCTCAGTATTGTAACCTGTGCCAAGGACCATCGTAGGGCCTAGTCAATGCCCACAGCTGTGGGCCTTGCTCACATCTATATTTGGCTACAACATGCTAAGAGCCTTGTCTAGCCTTGTGAAAGTGCCAACAAGCTAAGAGCCTCTGGCCTAGCCTCAGAAAGTGCCGTAGGCTTAGAGTCATGCCTCCTGGGCTTTAATATGGTAGGTGGGCTTCGATTTCGCACGCGTGTCGCCGCCTCACAACCGCCCTAGGCCTATGGAGTAGTGGGTTTAAAAACCACGGTACTCACAATGATACTATCTTCTAAACCTCGAGTATGGAAAGCTGGAAAGACTAGAAAATTAATGCACACATAAAGCGTGCCAGAAGGTAGCAGATTAGTCGCGAAGGCGCAGAGTAAAAAACTGTCTCATCATGTCCGTGGTGCATGATTTTCCTCGATGGTGTATTTAATGCATCTGTTGACGTTTCACCCCTATATATAGGGGTCTGACTTCGAGCGCTACTTATTCGCAAAGTCTTTCACTTGTTGCGATTTCTTTTCCTCTCTGTTCTTGTGAACTGGCAAGGATAAGGGAGCCATGGAGGAAGACTACCAGAGGGCTATGGAGCTGTCTTTCACCTATGGCTATGGGTGTTGTGTGTTCAAACACGACATCTGTGGAGACCTGATGAGTCTTAAACTCATCTATTTTTAATCCATTTGCTGGCTTATTTTTAATATATTCTGATATGTTTTGATGCCAAATTATGTATTATTCACCAACTTTGTGTTTTGCAGGTTTTAATTCAAAAAGGAGAAAAAATCCAGCAAAAAAAAAAAGAGAAAAAAAGCAATTGCAACATTTTATGTCGTGATAGAGCTCTGTGTGTCGCGAAAAATGTCAAAGCGAAATGCTAAGGAAAAATGTTACGGCGTATTCCTTCGCCGCAAATACAAAGGATCCAGTATGCTAGGAGCTAAGTGCCGCGATGGGCAGATAAATGCGGTCGCGACGTAACATGAGAAGAATGTAACAAATCAGCAGAGACAAAGAGAGACGACAGCCGCGACAAGGTTTTTGGTGCTAGATATCAAAACCAGGAGGGACCTGTCGCGACATAAAAGCTCCCATTGCGACATGAGAAACAAATAGAAGACAAAATCTATGTCACGACAGAATTTCTCTTGTCGCGACATTGATTATCGCAACTTGGAAAACCTGTTGAGATACTGTAAGAAGAAGTCCTGTCGCGACAAAGTGATGAATGTCACGACACTGAAAGATAAGGTTTTTGATCCTGATAGAGAAACAAAGTCGTGACAAGTGATGTTTAGTAAACTAACTTGGTTGCAACAAAGAGTTCCATGTTGCGACATACCGTGCCGAAGAGAAGTTTTGATGTCTGCATAGGGATATTAAGGTCGCGACACGTAAAATGTCGAACATAGAGAAACAAGACTGCGATGCACTTTAGGTCGCGACAAAGATTCCAACACAAGGAAGAGAAGTCTCTGGCTACTCTACATAAATGTAACTGGGTCATGGCACAAAGATGAGCCAAGGCAAAAGTCTTGTCGCGACATAAAATCCTTACCGCGACACATCTCTACTACACCAATGGGGACCGTCGCAACATAAAATGAAGTCGCAATAAGAACCAACATAAAAACCAGTCGCTATTATCAAATCAGCGAAGTCGCACGTAAAACAATGTCGCAACACAATTGTCAGTGTCGCAACATAAATGTTCTAGCAACTATACATGAGAGTGTCACGACATAGAATGGACAGAACGACAGACCTTGCAAGATAAAGTGTTAAAGAGCCAAAAAAAGATCTATCGCGATAGAGGAAACTTCTCACGTGACGTAATAAAAATGTCAAGAAACAAAGCGTGTCGCACGGGGTAACGCCGCATACGCAAATGCAGAACTACAACAAAGAA